>JALJSC010000055.1:0-81651 GCA_023969325.1 Oryzias curvinotus
GTATGGAAGACAGGACGGTACGACTTGAAAACAAAAAAACAACAGGTGTCCTGCTTAAAATATGGATTTATTGCAACAGGTGATTTCCCACACAGGGCCTGTTTACATAGTACTCACAACATTCATTGGCAGAATATGTTACTAGAGATTGATGTTCCACTGGTGTTATCTGTTATTATTATTATTATTATAAAAAGATTTGTTTTTTGTGATGATCAGACATTTGTTTTCTTCTTTGTCTTCTATTTTAAAATAGGACCAAAACTAAGCATCCCCGGCAAATCCCACACCTTTCCGCCGGGCCGCTGTAAAATCCCCAGGGGTTAACCGGACTGAAGCCACATAAGTCTGGGAACACTGTTCTGAAGTACCAGAGTGGATGGATGTAAAATGTCACTTTTTTTCTTAAACTAGTAAATGTTTGAAAAATTACTGGAACAGACATAGAAAATATCCAAAGATTAGATGGCTACAAGTAGATGTATAGGAGACCTCTTCATGTGGATTTCTTTCCAAATATGTAAATTGTTACGTTGCTATGAGCGAGGCATTTAAAATAATCATCAAATTGTCATGGTGCCTCTGTCAGACTCCTCCCCCCCCTCCTCTCCGCTTGGTTCCCTAATTCAGCCCAGCTGCGACCACTCAACTCATCTTCACCACCTGCCTATTTAAGGAGCTCCTGGACCAGTTCTCATCGCCAGTCCGTTGCCCCTGATGGTGCTTTTTTGGTCTTCACGCTTGTTTATGTTAAGCTCTCTGAATCTCATGTCAGAACCTAATTAGTCTCTTACCTGTCTCCAGGTTCCCTCTGTCACGAGTAGTCGCCTGTCCTGCTGCATTCTGGAAGCCTCTCCCTGTTTCCTTTCCCTGGTCACGCCGCAAGCCTCTGCCGCTTCTACTCTCATCAAGAGCTGTTACCGTCTCCATCGCTCCCCGGACGTCTCCACCAGTGACGCCACAGAATCCCATCACCTCGCTGTGGATGCTCCGGAGCCTGCTGTCTTAATAGCTATTACTTTAGTAAATCCATTCGCTACCTACGCCAATGCTTTCCAGTGTCTTCTTCCGGGTTCCAGCATCTGAGTCTCTATTGTTCTGTAGCCATGACACATACTACAACAATTTTGAAAGGAAGTCTTTTTTAAATGGAGATTTGAATCACATCTGATAGAAAAAGCTACAGTCAACAAACTTCCTCAAAATTGCTAAGGAACAAATGATTCAATTTCTAAACTTTCTCACATTAATAGTTACGACCTCTTTTTTGTTAATGCAGTAGTTACACTGTTTTTACCTAATTGTTGAAACAAGTTCACAGATTTGCTCTGCTTAAGTATTAAAAAATTAGACAAGGTGAATAAAATAAAAATAGAAACCAACATGGGTTGGTTAATAAGTTAATAACTGTTTTTTCATTTTTTTTTATATTTAACAAAAGTATTGGATCAGGACTCTGTATCCAAATCAAATGACTCGGAATCAGTTAGATCAGTTAGGGAGAAAAACTTCTGATCTATTCTCAGTTTTTACCATAAAACATGCAACACTTAAAAATCCTGGTGTTCCTAGCACTGCTCTTTTCTGGACTGAGAGGTCTGAGGTCTTTCCAGTTATCTGTTGTAGCCACTCCTCTAGCTTGGGGGTTACTGCCCCGAGTGCTCCAATTACCACAGACACCACTGTCACCTTCACTTTCCAGGCTTTCTCCAGTTTTTCTCTGAGTCCCTGGTATTTCTCCAGTTTCTTATGTTCCTTCTTCCCGATGTTCCCATTGCTTGGCACTGCCACATCCACCACAACGGCTTTCCTCTGTTCTTTGTCCTCCACTACAATGTCTGGTTGGTTCTCCATTACCATTCTATCAGTCTGGATCTGGAAGTCCCACAGGATTTTTACCCTTTCATTCTCTACCACCTTCAGAGGTGTTTCCCTTTTTGAGCTTGGAGTTTCCTGTCTATATGCTGCACATATATTCCTGTATATTATTCCAGCCACTTGATTGTGGCGCTCCATGTATGCTTTACCTGCCAGCATCTTACACCCTGCAGTTGTGTGCTGGATTGTGACAGACAGCTGGTGGAGGACATTGTAGCCTGGTACAAAGAGAATCAGCTGCACCTGTACATCCTGAGACCAAGGAGATGGTTCTGGATTTCAGAAGGAAAGCCTGAACACCTCAGCCCGTGCACATAGAGGGAGAAAGCACAAACATGGTATGGACCTCTGGGTTGTGTTGGAACACAAGGTGGAGTGGACTATTAATCTATTTAAACTATTGATTATTTTTAATTGTTTTTAATGTGTGTGTATTTTTTGTGATTGTCAGCAGATGGCCATTTTAAAATTTCCTCAGGGATTGTTAAAGACCCTACCTATCTATCTATCTATCTATCAAGTAGATCAGTGGGAGATTATCCTGCTAAATCATCCATGGCCTACATTACATCAGCTCTGTTTTTCACCGATTAAAAAGGGGTCCGTGGCTTTGTTTCAAACTGGGCAAGGCTCCATGTGACTTCCTGAAACTTCTGTCCAATAAGAAGGTCTGAATACTGTGGTGTTACCAAAGCCGGCTAGAAGGCCTTCCTGACACCACCTCAAAATGTGATTGGTTGAAAGAAATGATCTTTCCTTTCATCAGAAGCGTCTGATGAAATAAAAGATCAAGGACCCGGTTACTTCGCCCGGATTGGCATCCCCAGAGCCCCACTCTGGAGCAAGGCCTGGGGTTGGGGCTCGCAGGCGGGTGCCTGGTGACCGGGAGCTCAGCCAGAAGGATAGACATGGGACCGCTCTCCCATGAGCCCACCACCCGCAGGAGACCTCAAAAGGGGGCGGTTCAATGTGGTTTGGGTGGCAGTCAAAGGTGGGTGCCTCGGCAGCCCAAACCCCGGTCATGGAACTTGGTTTTTGGGACACGGAATGTTTATTTTTTTTATTTATTTATTTAAGCTTTATTTAATAGGGACAGTGCACATTAATGAACATCTACCAAACAATGATAGGTGTAAACATGCTGGATTATAGCAATGATGCTAATTTGCATCCATAGTCCCTAGGCAGGAAACATAAAACAGGACAAAACAAAAGACAGAATCACAGATACAATAAGAACACAAGAAGGTGGTACATTATGAGAGTTAATAGTCAGTGGCTACAGGACTGGTTTGCTTTCAGCCACTGCTTGAGCTGTGTTTTGAAGGTCTGTAATGTTTGACCCTCCCTGATGTACAGTGGAAGACTGTTCCAAAGTTTACTGGCCTTTATAGAAAGAGCGTTTTGTCCAAAGGCTGTTTTTCTGTATGGAACCTCACAGTCCCCCCGAGACGAGGCCCTAATCCTGAGAGCACTGTGAGTTCTTTTTTTAAAATAGTCAGACATGGGAGGCGGAGCAAGTCCATGTAACACCTTGTACATCAAACAAGCAAATTTAAAGTTTTTAAAATTCTCAAAGCTTAACAACTTGTACTTTTTCAAGATATTACAGACATGGAATGACATTGGTTTTCTATATAAGACCTTAAGGGATTTTTTGTAAAGTGATTCTATGGTTTTGCTCGAATTTACACCAGGCAAGGACCAACATGTAATACAGTATTCAATATGTGATAGAATCATTGAATGCAGAAACATTCTAGCAGCTCCAAGTGTTATGAATGGTCGTATTTGTTTAAAATTATTCAAATTGAATTTTACTGTATTCGATATTTTTTTTAATATGGCTCTTGAAGCTTAGAGTTGAATCAAGAGTCACACCAAGATACTTAAATTCCAGTTCCTGTCCTTCCAAAAATATACCTGAATGCTTGATGTCCAATGGTTGCTTAGTGAACATCATACAAACAGTCTTAGTTGTATTTAACAATAAGCAAGATTTAGAAAGCCATTCATTTACAGGAACCAGAGCTGAGGTAAGAATAGAGGCTGCTTCTTGAATAGTTTTTGTCATCTCTCTGGGAGGGAAGGAGCCTGATCTTGTTTAAGAGGTTGAAAGATATCATGTAGACATAGTCGGGCTCACCTCCACACATAGCCTGGGCTCTTAAACTCAGTCCTTGGAGAGGGGTTGGACTCTCTACCACTCTGGAGTTACTCAAGGTGAGCTTACTCGTGAGCCCCCAGCTCAGCCGCCAAGTGTTGGAGTTCACCCCGGTGGACGAGAGGGTGATGTTCCTCTGCTTCTGGGTGGGGGACAGGTCTCTAACTGTAGTTTTGCTTACGGGCCAAACAACAGTTTGGAGTACCGGATCTTCTTGGTGTCTCTCGAAGGGGTACCAACAGGGACTCCATTGTCCTCCTGGGGGACTTCAATGCCCACATGGGCAATGATAGTGGCACATGGAGGGGTGTGATTGGTAGGAAAGGCCCCCCTGATTTGAACCCAAGTGGTGTTTTGTTATTGGACTTCTGTGCTCATCATAGTTTGTCCACAACGAACACCATGTTCGAGCACAAGGGTGTCCATCAGTACACGTGGCATCAAGACACCCTAGTTAGGAGGTCAGTGATCGACTTTGTAGTTGTTTCAGGAGACTTTCAGCCTTATGTCTTGGACACTCGGGTAAAGAGAGGGGCAGAGCTGTCCACCAATCACTACCTGGTGGTGAGTTGGATTTGCTGGCAGGGAAGGAGGCCAGAAAGACTTGGAAGACCCAAATGCACTGTGAGGGTCTGCTGGGAACGTCTGGCTGAGCCCTCCGTTACAGAAGTCTCCAACACCTGGGAGAACTTCAAACAGGTACCGAGGTAGGTTGGGGACATTAAGTCCAAGTGGACCATGTTTTCCACTTCCATTGCCTCTGCTGCTGCTCTGAGCTGTGGTCGCAAGGCCTATGGTGCCTGACGCGGCAGTAACCCCCGAACCCGGTGATGGACACCAAACCATCCAGCGCCTCAGGAGGGGACAGCAGTTCTCTACAGGCACCGTTTTCAGTGCAGGTGCGGAGCTGTTGACTTCAACTGGAGACATTGTCGGGTGGTGGAAGGAATACTTCAAGGATCTCCTCAATCCCACTGACACGCCTTCTTTTGAAGCAGAGAACGAGGACTTTGGGGTGAGGCTGTCTATCACCTGGGCTGAAGACACTGAGGTAGTCAACGAGCTCCTCGGTGGCAAGGCTCCGGGAGAGGATGAAGTCCGCCCTGAGTACCTCAAATATCTGGATGCTGTGGGAGTGTCTAGGATGACAAGTCTCTGCAGCATCGCGTGGCAGTAAGGAACTGTACAACTGGACTGGCAGACAGGGGCGGTGGTTCCCCTCTTTAAGAAGGGGGACCGGAGGGTGTGTTCCAACTACCGGGGAATTACACTCCTCAGCCTCCCTGGGAAAGTCTATGCCAGGGTACTGGAGAGGAGAGTCCGTCCAATAGTCGACCTTCAGATTCAGGATCAACAGTGCGGTTTCCGTCCCAGTCATGAAACAGGGAACAAGCTCTACACCTTCTTCAGGGTGCTGGAGGGGTCATGGGAGTTCGCTCATCCAGTCCATATGTGTTTTGTGGATTTGGAGAAGGCGTACGACTGCATCCCCCGTGGTATCCTGTGGAGGGTGCTCTGGGAGTATGGGGTCCAGGGAGTCTTTCTTAGGGCTGTCCGGTCTCTGTATGACTGGAGTAAGAGCTTGGTTTGCATAGCCGGCAGTAAGTCAGACTTGTTCCCGGTGCATGCTGGACTCCAGCAGGGCTGCCATTTATCATCGGTTCTCTTCATAGTTTTTATGGACAGAATTTCTAGGCGCAGCCAGGGGCTGGAGGGGATCTGGTTTGGGGACCGCAAGATTTCCTCTCTGCTTTTTGCAGATGATGTCATCCTGTTGGCTTCATCGAGCTGGGACCTCCAGCGTGCATTGGGACAGTTTGTGGCCGAGTGTGAAGCGGCTGGGATGAGGATCAGCACAGCTAAATCTGAGGCCATGGTTCTCGACCGGAGACTCCTCCACATCGAAAGGAGCCAGTAGAGATGGCTCAGGCAACTAGTCCGGATGCCTCCTGGACACCTCCCTGGAAAGGTGTTCCAGGGATGTCCCACTGGGCGGAGGCCCCGGGGAAGATCCAAGACATGTTGGAGAAACTATGTCTGTCCCCTGGAGGAAGTGGCCGGGGTGAGGGAGGTCTGGGCATCTCTGCTTAGACTGCGGCCCCCGCGACCCAGTCCCGGATAAAGATGGATGGATAGATGGATGAAAGGAAGCAGCAAAACCATCAGAAACACAAAAAATTGAATGAACAGACCATTTGGAATGATTTGATGAGTATGTATGGACAGAATATAATTAACACATGATTAAGATATTTTTTAGAATTTCAGAGAAGGCTTTGAAGGCCTGACAACCCACCACTAATTTTGATTTTGATTTGAAATGGTTTATTTCAAGCAGTTAAATAGAAATAATACACAAAAGCAATACAATCATCAGTTATACATCCATACAGTAATGAATCAAACTTAGGATAATTATACATATTAATAAATATTGCTTGAAAGGGAGTGGAAGGAAGCGAACTTATATAATCCCACCCCTGTTCTACCGTAACCATTTTATTACATAATTTATCAATATCTGGTTCCAGGCTTTTATCAGACAGAATTAAGTACCATAAAGTATCAATAAAGCACATGACAAAGATGAATTACTTAATTATTATGTAAAAATAAGTATTTCTGAAATCAACATGGCAAATGCAGATCAGTTATCTAAAATATATGCAGTTTATGTTACTCATAAAAGTCATTCATATGATTCTAACATAATACTATATCAGTAAAATAGACACAACACTGTTGCAGAGATTTTCATATCAAAATTTCATCAAGTATCAAAAGTTAAAAACGTGCAAAATTATGTTACATTAGGAAAGATTTTTGAATCAATTTATCAATTTTTGGAGCAAGTGAAGTGATATCATTAAACATCGATCAATTTAACCATTTTCAATAAGTGGTTAATCATTTGTTTTACTTTTTTTTTGTATTTTTTATTTTCTTTTATTTTATTTTTTATAATAAAGTAATGCTGTAAGGGAAAATACAAATGGTCCATAATCTGTCGATTGTCCAAGGTTGGTATTTCTTCTTCTGTTGAATAACAGCTGATCATCTGGGTTCAAAACAGTTTGCAGTTCTCTTCCATGTTATGTCTGCAGACATTAGATTCAGGTCCATATCCTTCTTCAGCTGATATCAGCTGCGGTGAAAGTTTAGGTCAAGTTGTCTGTAGATCAAAAACTCTCTGCTGAGAATCAGGTTACGTTAGACTTTTGGAGAAAGCGATGAATCTAGGCGTCATATTTCTTGAAATGTGTTTTCTTGTTACAGATGCAGCTCAATGTTCTGCAGTTTAATTGCTGCCCGGTGTCAAAGTGGTTAGCGCTCTTGCCTCACTGCAAGAAGGCCCCTGGTTCAAGTCCCAGCTGCGTGGGTTTTCTCCAGATACCTCCCACCGTTCAAAAAAAGGTCACTCTAAATTTTCCATTGTGAATGTGAGTCTGCATGGATGTGTGATTGTGGCCCTGCGACAGACTGGCGAACTGTCCCCTTCTTTTGCAAGTGCTGGTAGATGAATGAAGGAACAATTGCTGAGACTGATGAAAAAAAAGCATGGTAGTTTTCTGTTGCGTCCTTATGGGGAACCATTCTTCCGGGGCACTAACAGCTCCAGCTGTCTGTGTGTGTGTGTGTGTGTGTGTGTGTGTGTGTGTGTGTGTGTGAGGGTGTGTGTGCGTGTTGCTGCAGCACTCGTCCTCACTGGAGCGGCTGGGGTCCCACTTTTTGGCCTTCTTTGTTCCCAGTGCTTCCCTGTTTTGGGCCTGTAGTGTGGCAATGGCCCCTCTGGTTGGGCTAGACCCTGGAATGAATGGATCCCCAAAATACAGATTCATCATAGTAGTACCAAGCAAGTCTGTTTATTTAGAGCTGCAGTTTGAGGTCTTTCTTTAGTTTTGATATAAGGGTTAAACTAGGAGAACCGGGTGAGTTAAGGGATGAATTGGGGGAGGAAGGTGTGCTTCCTTTTTTTTTTTTTAACTTAAATTTTATTTTATTTTTTAATAAGGTATAACACAAATGTACATGAAATTGAACAGAGTAAACAACAAACAAACAAACAAACAAACAACAACAACAAAATTAAATGAATAAATAAGTAAAAAAAAATAAAAAAGACATAACAGCAGCCGTTCCAGAAATATGAACAAAAAGATTATGCAATGACCAAAAGGTTTTTATATACAGTCCATCTGTCCCATTTTTTCTTGAACTTTCCTTCTCTCAGTCTTAAAGCAAAGGTCATCTTTTCCATTATGTAGATCTCCTCCACTATTTCCGTCCAGTCTGTAATCATTGGTGGTTCTGGCTTAAGCCATCTTCTGGTTATTGCCTTTCTTGCTGCAACTAGCAATATTTTCACCAAATACTGATCTTTAACTATAACCGTTTCTGAAATGTTTCCCAGGTATAGTACTAGCTGGTTGAAGGGGATTGTATAGTGCAAAATATTTGTTAAGACAAGATGGATGGAATGCCAAAATGGCCTTATTTGTAAACAGCTCCAGAAAATATGGGAATGATTTGCATTTAATGTATCACACTGTCTCCAACACGTCTGTGGATCTGCTGATTGTTTGCTCTTAATTGAGGGTGTAATAAAAAAGCGCATGAGGTTTTTCCAGTTAAATTCCCTCCATTTCAGTGATGTGGTAGAGGATTGAGTTATTGCACACATTGCAGGTGTGCTTCCTTTTTGTGAATATCCAGGTTTTTTTCCTTAAAAAAATGCATTTCTGTTTTAAAACATTTCCCATTTTTATGTACATTTGTTTTTTTTGGCTTTTATGTAAAGCCCAATATGCTTTACAATGAATAAAACTTACTTAAAGTTTTGAGTTTGAACTTCTTGCCTTTTTACTGACATAAAAGTAACAAATGAATAGGACATGTTAATCAAGGTTTTTAGTAGGGATGTCCTGATCATGCGTTCAGAAATCAGGTCCAATCACGTAGTTTCTGACTCGATCGAAATTGAATGTTGTCTCCTTATTAGCATTGGATTTTTAAAATTTTTTATTATTTTGATCAGTGCCTTATATTTCAAGCTTGTTATTTAACAAAAAATATAGTGCATTATAGTGTGGTTGCCATTTTGTAGGGGTGTCCGAATCTACAGTTACAAAATCCAGTGCCCTAGAAATTTCCCAGAAGTCAATGTGGATCGATGCTCACTAGATTGGCGAATATAGACCACAATTCATTGCATATAGACCACAATGCATTGCATTTGATGTATCCGAAAATGGCGGACAGTGGCGCGAAGAAGATGAATTATAAATGTAAGTATTTTAAGAAGTATCAAGTATCTGTTGTCAAATATATTTGTATATATAATATATGACGTGTAATATGTTATATTCCTCAATCGACAACCTACATTGGAGGCATTATCCTGGAGGCATTAAATATGCAGGCACGAGGAGCAATGGTGAAAATCAAACAAGCACACAAGGTCGGACCAGCGAGGGAACCCGGGGCACCACCAAGAACATTAATAATGAAGTTCGCCGACTACAGGGAGAAGCAAGCGGTCGTGGTGGCAGCAAAAACCAGCAGAGACATTCAAAATAAAGGAAAACAGGTAATTTTTTTCCAGATTTAGCGACGGGACTTAACCACCTGAGGAAACAGTTTGATCCGGTGCGTTGGTAGTTGTGCACCGGGGCATTCGGCATGGGCTGATTTATCCTGCAAAACTGCTGGTAACCTACAAAGATCACACCCACACCTTCAAAACTCCAGCTGAAGCACAGAAGTTTGTTGAGAATATCCAGGAGGACACAGCGTAAATATAAACCAACGAAGATGTCATTTTTTATTTGTATTACTTAGTGAATAAGCAAATAATATCTGGTATACATTTAAAGTTTTTGGCAACAGTTAAACATGGGAGGGAAAATTCATGTGGATGATAACTGAAAAACAATCAGTGAATAAATACAGTATGTCAGATAAACATTCAGAGTAAGAATATGGAGTGTGTGGAGCTATACAAGATAGCACTAGTGTTTGAACAAAGACAATGGTGAGTGGAGGGAATGATCCTCGCAGGAGTGAAACGGTCAAAGGCAATAACAGGAGATGACTTTCAGGGGGGAGGGGGAGTTTTCTTTTACTTAAACAAAGGGAAAGGGGATTTGTTTTACGTTAGCATGTTCTACCATCCAGGGTTTTGTGTGCCTCTTTATGTAAATAAAATAAATACAGGGCAGACATCTGCATGTATAAGAAGGGAAGCTTTCAAAGCGGTTCTTAGAGGTCACATCATTAGCTATACAGGTTCAAAAGCAAAAAAGTGGAGAGGGGAGAGACAACAGTTGGAACACAAGATTAAAATGCTTCAGAAAAAGTTAAACAGATCACAAATCACTAGCCGTGGTTACATGGGCAAAATATCTTGATGGGATCAATGGTCGGGTTAAAATTCACCCGTGCACATGGGCCCAGAAAACCTTTTTCCGATTAGAACAAACATTCCCATGGTTCCCACTTTCGGTCAGAATAAATCATTGTAACGCTTTATTTTAAAGTACAGTACTTACAGTGTACTTAAATGGTATTTACATAGTACTTATTGTGTAACTTCTGGATACTTTCAGGGTATTTACATGGTACTTTTTATGGAATTTACTGGGTACTTACAGTGTGTTTACATGGTACTCTCTATGTGACTTACTGGGTACTTACATGGTACTTTTTTGCATCTACTCTGTATTTACATGGTACCGTATTTTCACGACTATAAGGCACACTTAAAAGTCATAAAATTCCTTCAGGCAGGGGGCACCCTATAAGCCGGTGCAAATATTGTGTAGTTGTGGGTCGTAGAACAAGCTGGAGTGAGGGAGGGAGAGAGACGTAATGGCCAAGTGGAACCTAACTGCAGTGCAACTATCTACATTTTAAAGCCTTCTATCCTCCTTCTACCTCATAACTCTCAAACATTTCAGTACAGGAGGAGTAAGCAGAGAAGCAGTTGGAACACTCCTTTAAGCTGCTGCTTTCGCTAGCGCATAGGAGAAACGCAGAGACAGACTGGCGCAGTTCTGTGTGTGTCTGTGTGTGTGCTGAAAGGAGCAGGTTTTTGTCAGAGCATATGAAGAAAGGAGACCCGCAAGTCTGTCTGTGTGTCTCTGTGTATGTGTGTGTGCTGAAAGCAGCGCCGTTTTCTAGCGCATAAAAAGAAAGAAAGGAGACCGACCGCGCAGTGTCTGTGTGTGTGCTGTGTGTTTAGTGCTTGTAAGGAGGAAGGGAGACAAGGGCGCAAGTGAGTGATTCAGTTTGTGATCAGTTAGGGAGAACAGTAACAAAATAAAAATGTTTCCTCTAAAAAAAACAGAGACTGGATATTTATTAACCCACTCTAGAAGCGCAGAGGGTCTGAACGTGGCGTTGACGTGCCCGTGCCTTAACACCCGGTGCGCCTTTTGTATGTGTCAAAGATGGAGATATCCCCTGTGACTGAGACCGCGCCCTACCATCCGGTGCGCCCTATGGTCGTGAAAATACGATACTTACTGTGTATTTATGTGGAATTATTTGGTTCATTCCTATGTGGTACATACTGGGTATTTATAATATACTTACTGGGTATTTACATGTTGTGCAAATGTGTCTCTTGTGGTACTTACCACATGTAAGAACAAGGTGAGTACAAATAAAGTACCTTGAATTTAAGTCTGCACTTGTATGTTTCATGGTATTTACCATAAATTTACCACAGAAACTACCCCTTAAGTACAATGAAACTGCACTGTAAAAGAAAGTCAGCCCTATTTCCACTCAACTACATGGTACTTTCACTACTAAATACTGGGTATGTTCACTTGAATATTACTTGGTAATTACTCCTTAAGTATAATAAAACTGGACTGTAAAAGAAAGTCAGCCCTATTTCCATTCTATTACTTGGTACTTTCAGTAGTAAATACTGGGTGTGTTCACGTATTACCTTCCCATACAGTGTACATACACACTTGGTCACACATGAGGCAAATTTAAAGAGAAACAACAAAGCAGTGAAAACAGCAATCTTTAATATGATTCACTTTTGTAGCGTACAAAGTGTCATCACAATGACATTTGTTTTAGGTTCTCAACAAAACACTAAAAAGGAGCATTCCAAAGAACAGATTATTATGGCCCGCAGCAGTCACAGACTGCAAGGACCATATTGTAACTGCTACGAGGGTCGAACACTCAAAAAGGTCCAAAACATTAAAAAAAACGCGTCAAAACGCCAAAAAATGGGATCAAAAGTCGGCCAAAGCACAAAACAACACGACAATTGTGTAACGCAACAAAAAAACACACACACACACGCACAACACCAACGCCCAAACGTCAAAATTGTAGTCGCAAAAATGACAACAAAAACACGAAAAAGCCCCAAAAAGCCCTCAAAGGACGGTTAAAAAGCCCAAAAGACATGCCCAGCCTACACTCTAAAAAAGAATTCACTGAGCCTTTTCCGCCTACTTAGTGTGTGAATGTGTGTGTGCATGGGTGGATGGGACTGTGACTGTAAAGCGCTTTGGGCCTTCGTAAGAGGGTAGAAAGCGCTATATAAGTATGCGCCATTTACCATTTACCATTTACTTACCTTAATATGTGATTCCAACATAAAAAAGCTAATCTGTTGATTTGGATTCTTATTTTAAATTATAAACTTTGCTTTGATAGGGTGTGTTGACTCAAAAATTCGGTTATTTATATCAACATCATATTCTGTGTCATTCAAACTTAAATTTATGAATCAATTGACTTTAAAAGAAATTTGAGTTGTGGTAACTTAATTAACGTAGGATGACAACATAATTTTTGTTGATTTTGAGTTCAAGATTTCAAGTGCCCTGCTTTTTTTAAATTCCCGGGTAAATTCAAATGGTCATCAGGACTGCATGTCAGAGGACCTCCATGCCGAACAGTTAAAATCCTACATACAGACAACATTTACAGAAGCACTCCAAAGACAAGGCAAGTATTCTTTCATTTTTGAATCAGTTCTTTGCCAAGTCGTGAATCTGCATTTTTTTTAAAGATGTGTATAAATTATTGACCTATGTTTAGTTCAGCGCACATTTTTCTACTGTCTTGCCTTTAATATTTAGCGTTATAAATAATTTAAGCCGTATTTTATGTCGGCCACGTACAGAATATTTACACTTCGTGTTAAAACTTCTTTCTGTGAGAGAAAATGGGACTATTTTGCTTCTTGTGGAAACTAATTTCACTTGCAGACATTTTTAAAAAACCATTTGATATTCACAATAATACTAATTTATTTCAAAGATAAGCATTAAAAATGCATAAATTACTTTCAGGGCCATAGAATTATCGGCACCATTTTGTCCATGTTAGATCAATCCGCGCTTTCAGTGCAGAGTTCAGAGTTAGAGAGTGGCTTTGTGTCATCCCTGAATACGTTCTTGCTGAAAACTTAATGGGTAATCAGTCTGTGTGAGATTCGACGCGGAAGCGTTTTGTCCCGGTGGGGGTGAGTAGCACGTTGGCACCGGAGCTGCAGCAGCAGCACATGCTAGCAGCTCTGAACTGGGGAGTTGTTTTATTGAGAACAGCTAACTTCGTCCATGTTTGCAGCTAATTACCAAGCTAGCTGGATGAACTGTTGCTGAAGGTAAACCGTTTTTGTTTTTTGTAGTGGTGGTGACGTTTAGGGAACATTTTCTTTTACTTTCGTTAGCCAAAACCAGACACATTCATGCTGCTAACGCAGTCTGAGAGGGACAAAGTTGGCGTGCGTTTATAGCTAACTTGTTACAGAAAACTATTGCTGCATATTGTAACCAAAACATTTTTGTGTTTATGAGGCAAAGTGTACTCAGCCATGGTGTACAGTTGCACTTCAATGTTACATTAAGAATGTTTTGAGGGTCATTTATATATTTTAAACTTTTGGTTGTCATTTAACACTCATTTTCCATTCTTTTTCCTTTTTGTGTGCATATATTTTGCAAAAAGGCACAATAGATGTTTAATCTATTTAGTTGGATACCTAAAAAAAAACAGGTTTTACTTTGTCTTTTATATTTGTGAATCTTTGTTAGCTTACTTTAGTAATCAAAGTCAAAGAAATATCTGTGATTTTTCGAAAGGTACCATGATGTGTAAAATGTGAATGATTGCATTGATGTAAGCCACACTTTTTTAAAGACACAATTCATAGGCTGAGTGATATTTGTTTTTGGATTATTGATTCATCTAATGAAAATGGGCTGGGTGTGCAAAATGTGCAGATTTGGAACATCCACACAAAGTTGTTAAAACATTACAGATTGCACCATGGTCATGGTGGGCATCCTCTACCATGTCTCTACCAAGATTGTTTTTGCTCCTTAAAAACATGGGGGAGCCTTAGGTCACACCTTTCAAGGAATCATCCTCTGGAAACTGAGGAAAGTCTCAGACCTGCAGATAGTATATGTTTTACATGTCCGTGTTGCAGTGTCATCACAATTTCCACAGAAAAGGAATTTTTTGAACACCTTGGCCAACAATTGAAAAACCATGAGACAATAATGTGTGTTTTCAGGAACTGTGATTCTGGTAAATCGCCTGTCCGTCCTGGGGGAGGATCCCTCCTTCATGTGGACACCCCTGAGGTTTCTTCATTTTTTTCCGAATCTGGTTTTTTAGGAGTTTTTCCTTACCGTGAAGGGGGGTCTAAGGGCAGGGATGCCAGTATAGCTTAGTCAGTTTGTTAGTTTATTTTAGTTTTTTTCCTATTGACTCTTTGTATTCATGATCCTTTTTTTTTCCTTGTTTTACTTCAAAGCCCATAGAGACGACTGTTGTTGTGATTTTGGGCTATACAAATAAAATTGAAATGAATTGAATTGAATTGATTTTAGCACTAACATTTATGGAACTTTTGCCTCTCACTGAAGCCGAAAGCATATGCCACACTCACTGGAAGACTTTAAAGAAGAGCTGCTAAAAAGGTATCCAAGTTCTTCAAATACAGAAAAAAACTGTCATATGGATGTTGAGGAGAGGGAACTGTCTGTTTCTGATTCTGATAAAGATGACACTGATGTTGCAATCTTACCAAACCTTATTGAAAGAAACATGGCATTACTGTTTCTTAAACTGGAAAGCATATTTAATGTATCTAACAGGTGCATCAATGACATGATTGAGGAATTATATTTCATCTCTCATTCAGCATCAGGCCTGTTGATCAAAGATATTTTACGGTCTTGTTTGAGGAAACACAGTTGTGAAGTTGAGGAGTCTGTTGTGTTAGACATGGTAAAAGAACTTTGTGATGGTAACCCCTTTACCTCTGCCCTGAGTAGTGATTTTCTTCTGCTTACAAAAGAAGGGCATATTTTAAGGAACAGTTTGCTCAGTAAGGAAGAACATATAGTATTCCAGTATGTCCCCATTCTGAAGTCCTTTAAAAGCAGAATGAGATCCAGGATTTAATCTTCCAAGACAGAAAACAAAGTAGTGGTGAGAATGAGTACAGGGCATTTTCTGATGGTTTTTATTATCAGACAAATGAGTTGTTTTCTGGAGCAGAACCTACTATTGCTATCATTCTCTATGTTGATGACTTTGAGATATGCAATCCCCTTGGCACATCAAGGAAAAAACACAAAGTCACAGCAGTGTACTGGGTGTTAGCTGATGTCCCTGCACTTCTCAGATCTTCACTGACCTCAATTTACCTTGCCATTCTTTGTAAGGCTAATGATGTGAAACGCTTTGGTTATGGTACTGTACTGAAACCACTTCTCAAGGATCTTGTGATTTTGGAAGAGGAATGTCTGTATGTCCCAGCATTAGGCACAAAAGTCAAAGGAACAGTGTTCAGTGTTGTGGCATCTTGGGGCCCATTCTATTGGAGGTTTTGTTGAAAACTTCTCTGGTTCCTATGTCTGTAGATATTGTCTTGGTCAACAGGCGGAGTTTCAGGTGGAAGAAGTAAGAACTGGGAGTTTTCGACTTCAAACTGTCGAACATCACAAAATGCATGTCCAGGCTGTGCAGCAGAATCCTGCTTTAATTCATGTCTGTGGAGTCAAGAGAGAGTGTGCACTTACAGAGACTCTTGAACATTTTAATATATTGTCAGGTTACCCACCTGATGTGCTGCATGATCTGTTTGAAGGTGTGGTCCCACAAGAAATGGCTCTGTGTCTTCAAGTGTTTATCAAGAACAAATACTTCACTCTAGATGAACTCCACAGATGCATCAAAATGTTCCCCTACAAATGGTCAGATAAGACTGATGCTCCCCAGCAAGTCCCTGTGACTTTCGCTGCCAAGAAAAGTATCGGAGGGAATGCTCATGAAAACCGGTCACTTTTGCGATTTTTGCCCCTCATTATTGGCTCAAAAATCCCTGAGGGTGAAACAGCTTGGGAAGTACTTCTAGTGCTGAAAGATGTTGTTGAGCTTGTTCTAAGCCATGTTCACACGGAGGAAACCATCTCCTATTTAGACAGCAAGATCTCTGAACACAGACACAGATTTCAATAAATAATAATAAATAATACGTTTTTCCACAGGAAAAACTTATTCCCAAACATCACTACCTGGAGCATTATCCACAGTTGATCAGAGCTTATGGCCCTTTGGTGTTCCTGTGGACTATGCGGTTTGAAGCAAAACACAGCTTTTTTAAGCGTGTTGTCAGGCACACTCAGAGTTTCCGGAACATTCTGCTCTCGCTCTCTGTAAAGCATCAGCTGATGATTGCCTATAATCAGCACGATCCTACTGTTGTAAAATCTGCTTTACAGGCCCCACATCTGTCTAGCGTAGATGTTGCTGTGCTCAGAGAAGAAATCCAGGAAGCACTGCAAGCTAAGTATCCTGGTGAAACCCATATCCAAATTGCCAACAATGTGTGTTATTGTGGCACAAAATACACAGTTGGAATGATTTTGGCTAATGGCTCAACAGGGGGTCTGACAGATTTTGGAGAGTTGATCCAAATAGTTGTTGTGAAGGGCACACTTGTGTTCATTGTGAAATGCTTGAGTGCTTGGTCAATTGAACACCTTCAAAGTTTTGTTCTGGAGAACACTGGTACTGTGGAAATGCTAGTGCCTGGAGAGCTGTCCGACATAGCACCATTAACACCTTACATGTATGGTGAAAAAAACATTATAACCCTGAAACAATACATCTGTGTTACATAGACTGGAATATTCCTGACTTGTCCAAAGTTGTTACTAAAAAAGACATTTAGCACAAAGTTTTTGTTGTTGTTTTGTTTTAGTTTTTTGTTTGTTTTTTGAAATAACATAAAATAGAGCCTTTTAAAAATGAAGTCTAGATCCACCAGCTTTGAAGCTGCAGTAAGTCACAATTAAATTAAATCATGTGATCATATTTTAACAAAAGTAATGCATAAACAAACATTACAATTGTAAACCAATATGCAATTCAGGGGTAAGTGTACGGTTGTGCTTGTGACTGAAAAATTTAAAACATTTTGTCTGTTACAGATTGATAAATGTCACAAGCCCATCTCAGAGTGATACTGTCAGACCACGATGTCCAGAAACTGACACTGCCATCTGGAATCCCTGGAACAGTTGATGAACTTCATTCAGTTGTTAGGGATGCATTTGAGCTTCTAGGGAACTTTTGCTTGCATTATAAAGATGTAGACTTTGGTGATCAGTATTTTTCCTTGGTTTCCACTTCAAACATCAAGGATAAGGACACAATCAAGGTCGTGCATGTACAAGAAACCCCTACAGTAACTTAAACATTAACAGAAGTAAACAGCTCCTTCTCAAGACAGAATGATGGTTCTCTTCAGCTTTCTGATGATGCCCACTCATCTGTGTCTTCTAACGACACATTGCCAGTTTCTCCAGATGAGACAAATAAATACCAAGGTCAGAGATCAAAGCGTTGGCCTGCAGAATTTGAAATATCTCGATTTTCTTCCAGTACAGAGATTGTGCTTCAGTCTGGCAATGAACATTTCAGCAATTCTGGGACTCTTCTCAATCCCAAAGATCTCATTTCGCTACTTCCAAGCATTCTTGGAAGTTTAGCAGAGGCAGTCTTTGAGTACACAGCTTACCCATCAAATGATCAAATATGTCAAGTTGCAGAAGCTCTGGTCAAAAAACGTCCTTGCCTTAAAGAACCAGGATCATTCAATGGATGTTATGGATGGATTCAGCGACTTAAATACAAAATGAACAACTTCAGGTCCAAACTTCGAGGTATTGGCTGCCCAGAAATTCAGGTGAACTCTCTCAAGAGAAAGCAAGCACATGAACAGACCCCAGCTAAAAATGTAAAAAAGCCTAAAAAGGCTGAAGTCAATTACTTACCTCCTCATCCTGAAGGTGAAACCAGTGCAAGTTTGGAGAAAGAGAGAGCTGGCCTCTTGCATGAAGTAATGAAAAAAGATAATGGCCAGATGGTTGCTGAGAAAATGGCCAGGACCTTCTCTCTTCGCAGGCAAGAAATAATATGCGAGGCCCCTGCAATCAAGGACTTCAAGGACCGCTGGCCTGCATTATTTGATGCAACATAGGTATGTTTATGTTGTGTAATTAATTTGCACAACCATGTTGATGTTTGTTTGGAAGCCAAGGTAATGGGTTAATTGATTTCTCCTATTTTCTTGTTGGTAAAATCCACAGATAAATGAAGAATTCAAGAGAATAACCACAGTGAACCTTGAGTCTACCTTTATGGCCAACCTTGACAAATGCATCCCAAAACTGATGGATGTGGTCTCATCAAGAGGAGGAGCTACAGGGATGAGAATCAGGCAAATCAAAGATATGCTTCTTGAGGTATGACAATTATTTTGAATGTTCCTTTATAACTTGTATTAATTTAAGTCCTTCCTGTTGAACATTTCTTTCTTTTTAAACAGAACAACAGTGTGGAAATTCGCAGAGAAGTAGCCATCCGTTGTCTTATTGTGTACCTCGGAGAAAAGGAAGAGGACCTTTTTAAAGAGTTTGTAAGTAATTCATAATTTTGGAAAATAATAAATAATTTTACACTTGGTAATCCATAAACACATTGGACTGCTTTTGTACCTCTCCCTTTCAGTTCACTTTTTAATCACAAATTTCTGACCAAAATTCAATCATTGCAATCACAGTTGTATAGATAAAGGCTGACATAACAGACATAGTAAAATACTTGTGGAATACGTACCCAAAGTTTATCTATTGTTTGAACCCTGGAAACATATTTAAGAAATCAAGGCATGTTTTCTTGTCAAAGGCAACTGCACTTCTTACTTTTCTTGAAAAGATTTCACTTCTCACACTTCTCAGTCCATAAAAGAAAGGTTCCTTGTCCTCTATGGGTAGGTGGAGTGCCCCTGCCCCAGGTGGAGTAGTTTAAATATATAGGGGTCTTGTTCATGAGTGAGGGAAGATTGGAGCATTAGATTGACAGGTGGATGGGAGCAGCCTCTATAGTTATGTGGTCGCTGTTACTGGTTGATCTTCGTTCCAATACTCACCTATGGTCATGAGCTCTGGGTCATGACCGAAAGAGAACAAGTTCCCGGATACAAGCAGCTGAAATGAGCTTCCTCTGTAGGGGGGCTAGGCATGCTCCCTTAGAGATAGGGTGAGGAGCTCAGTCACATGGAGAGGGGTCGGAGTAGAACTGCTGCTCCTCCTCATCCAGAGGAGTCAGTTGAGGTGGCTCGGGAATCTAGTCCGGATGCCTCCTGGACGCCTCTCTGGGCATGTCCCACTGGGCGGAGAGCCTGAGAAGGCCCAGGGCACTCTGGGGAAACTGGATCTCTCGGCTGGCCTGGGAACGCCTTGGAGGTCCCCCCAGAGGAGCTGAAGGAAGTAGCTGGGGCGAGGGAAGTCTGGGCATCTTTGCTTAGACTGCTGCCGCCGCGACCCAGCCCTTGATAAGCGGAAGAAGATGGACGGAAATGGAATCCAAAAAGCTGCATGGAATCCAAAAAGCTGCATGAAGAGAAGTGATGAAGCTTCTTGACTGAGAAGTGAGGTTTTCAAGAAAAGAAAAAAGTCCAGTTGTCTTTGAGAAGGAGACATGCATCAGTTTACTATGACCTGGAGAGTGATAATCTCCACAGGTATTGAAGAACATGTACAGCTGTACTGCTGCATCTAATAGTACTAATGATGATAATGATAAAAATGATGACGATAATCAGGAACACCTGCTTTAAGCAGTCACTTGCTAACACTTCATGAGGTTGTTCTCCTTGTATCAGTTGGATTTTGGTTGAGACAAATTCACCCAGCACAGCATATACAGACTGTTGATCTAGCCACAGTCTTTATACCGTTCTTTTTTTTAGTCTGTTTTAGCAATGCTGCATTTCATTTGTAATTTGTAAAACTAAACGGTGTACACATACAGAAAAGTTGAGTTGATACATTATTTCTAAAAATCTTTAACATCTTTCTATTTGCTTTACAAGGACAGAGAAGATTTTGAAGCTGGACTTCATGAAGAAATGATGACGATTGCCACTATTGCAAACCAGGCCACCCAGTCTAACAGGAAAGCAGCCATTGTGATTGAGGGAACAAAACTTCTGGAGGTAAACAACATCCTAAGGAGCTGCAGTTTATTGATGGTCTTAATTTATGCTCTTAATCTGAGCTATGCAAAGAAACTTAAAAGCACTTTTGAAGTATTTCAGAAGTTGTTCTTTGGCCTTGATGGACAGAGGCCCAGAGCAAAAGTGATGAGCCTCAAGAACAGTATCTTCTGAAAACAAGACCCAGTGGTTTTGCATATTTTAGTTGTCACAGTTGTGTGAAACGTGTTGAAATATGTTAACAATGTTTTATATGTTCTTTGGACCCTTTTATTTAATATTAAGAATGGTGTACTCTTGAATAACCACCCTTACTGTTAATCTTGTGCAACTCCAGATGTTCAGCAATTCTGGGACTCTTCTCAATCCCAAAGATCTCATTTCGCTACTTCCAAGCATTCTTGGAAGTTTAGCAGAGGCAGTCTTTGAGTACACAGCTTACCCATCAAACGATCAAAGATGTCAAGTTGCAGAAGCTCTGGTCAAAAAACATCCAAAAACGGTTAAGATGTCTTTAAAATTCCGAAATGTGTGGAATGTTTAAAAAACTATATTTGAAAGTTAGTGTCTGCAGTTATGCACAAAACAGAATTCTAAAAGAGTTTTAACTCATGTAACACATTTGGTGCTGTGATTTACAATTGATAAAAGGTATGGCTTTGTTTAAACTTGTTAAAACTGCACTGTTCAGCTGTATTTGAAAGTTGTGAGCAAGTAAGAGCAACTAATTTATGTTTGTTTTTTATTGTGCTCTGAAATAAACAGTTAAATTTCCCAGCACTCATGTTGTAAATTAAGTTATCTACTCCTTGAACAAACGCTATTGCAAGAAATTAATTTGAAGAAACATAACACACGCACAACACCAACGCACAAACGACAACCCTAACCCTATAGTAAAAGATAGGCTGCATTGAAATACATAGGAAATCCCCTGGGGAAAAAACTTCTTATTGTTTTTCGAATGTTTATTATTATGGCCCGCAGCAGTCACAACTGCAAGGACCATATTGTAACTGCTACAAGGGTCGAACACTCAAAAAGGTCCAAAACGTCAAAAAAACGCATCAAAACGCCAAAAAATGGGGTCAAAAGTCGCCCAAAGCACAAAACAGCACAATTGTGTAACGCAACAAAAAAAAAACACACACGCACAACACCAACGCACAAATGTCAAAATTGTAGTCGCAAAAATGATGACAAAAACACGAAAAAGCCCGAAAAAACCCTCAAAGGATGGGTTTAAAGCCAAAAAGACATGCCCAGCCTATAGTAAAAGACAGGCTGCATTGAAATACATAGGAAAGCCCCTGGGGAAAAAACTTCTTATTGTTTCTGCTTCGTTTCATTTTTATTATTATGGCCCGCAGCAGTCACAACTGCAAGGACCATATTGTAACTGCTACGAGGGTCGAACACTCAAAAAGGTCCAACACATCAAAAAAACGCGTCAAAACGCTCAAAAATCAGGTCAAATGTCGCCCAAAGCAAAAACAAGTCGACAATTGTGTAACACAACAAAAATACACACACACGCACAACACCACCGCACAAACGTCACATTTGTAATCGCAAAAATGATGACAAAAACACAAAAAAAGCCCCAAAAAGCCCTCAAAGGACGGGTTTAAAGCCAAAAAGACATGCCCAGCCTATAGTAAAAGACTGGCCGCATTGAAATACATAGGAAATCCTGGGGGAAAAAACTTCTTATTGTTTCTGCTTCGTTTCATTTTTATTATTATGGCCCGCAGCAGTCACAACTGCAAGGACCATATTGTAACTGCTACGAGGGTCAAACACTCAAAAAGGTCCAAAACATCAAAATAACGCATCAAAACGCCAAAAAATTGGGTCAAAAGTTACGGTGGCCGACAGGGCTCACACTACACACAAAAGAAAAAACGCAACAGCATTACCCGAAGCACGGCGAAATTAAGAGACAGCGTAACAGCATTACCCGAAGCGTGACGAAATTACCCACAGCACGACGAAATAACCGCAGCATTAAGCTCAGCACAACGGAAATGAGGACTTTTTTTCCTACCAGAAAAAAATAAATCAGTTTCAAACTATTCAGCGCTCCTGGGAGCTATGTGATATTTGGACAAGATTAGGGTGTTTTCTTACTAGATTACATAATTTCTTACAAATATATGTTTGTCTAAAAATATACCCAGCTCTCCACAGCGACATCTGTATCTAATACTGTTTTTTTTTTTTTCAAATTACGACTTAAAAGTTGTAAAAAACGTAAATTTACATGTTTTTATCTCATGAATTTACTATTTAAAATCTCGCAAACTTACAAGAAAAAAGTCATCGATTATGTGGAGCCTTTTCTGAAGCTTAATTTCCGAATAAATTAAAAAAAAAAGAGAGATTACTGAACCTTTTGGCAACTCAAAATGCAGATTATTGTCAGTGGAGCCGGTTTTCCGGGGTTCGGTGTCGGTAAAGCAGAGTTTCATCTGTAAAATAAGGAGCTTCAGAGACACGTTTGGATGCAGAGGACCGCTGCAGCCTTTATTCTGCTTTTTATTCACATAACCTGAAATTCATCTGTCACCTTACGCCATGAACCTGTCATCCCAACACCAATGCGGAAGTAACAGTGTCACATACCCCCCCTCCTCCAGATGAAACGTCCCTTTATAACATAGAACACTAAAGAGGAATGAAAATAGTCTGTTATATTAGCATGAGAACGTTGAAATTGCCAGAAAGTTCTCCTCCTCAGACGGAAGCGTCACACAGACGTAGAGATGTGATCTTTAATGGAGGAAGAAAGGATTCAAGTGGACATCTGCAGGGACATTGAACTTTTCCTGCGCGATGACTTCTTTTTTTTTCTTTCTGACCATGGTCGGAAACGCAGGGGAGATTTTCTCGAGGGCCGAAGGCGGATCCTCCGGGGTTCTCTGTCCCGTTCGGACCCTCAGCCTCCAGAGCGAGTTAACAAGACAAAACACTTCTTCTGGGGGGGACACCTTCTTTTTATTAAGGTTCTCAGTCCTCCGATCACACAATATAGACGCAAACTCTCCCGCTCCGCGCTCTCACCCTCCTCTCTCGCACGCGCTCACACACATGCTCCACAACTGTCGCCGTCGGCTTCATCGGGCTGCAGAGATCCTGATCCTGGATCAATAAATAAAACATTAATAAATCATAAATCAAACAAATAAACTTCCAAACATTTGGAACGTTATCAATAAACATTCAGCTCACCTGTTCTACTAAGTTTAGTCAGTCTGCTCTGCTGCTGTGCGGCGTTCATTTGTTGCTGCTGCTCTGTATGCTCACTTCTACTTCAATCTGGTGAAAATACCAGTTGTTTCTCATAAATTAACAATTTAAAATTTCGTAATTTTACTTTTTTTGGGTGGCCCTCAAACTCTGTCGCACCGAATAGTTTGAAAATGATTTATTTTTTTTACCGGAAGGGGGAAAAAAATCCTCATTTCCGTTGTGCTGAGCTTAATGCTAATGCTGTGGTTATTTCGTCATGCTTCGGGTAATGCCGTTACGCTGTCTCCTAATGTCGTCGTGCTTCGGGTAATTTCGTCGCGCCTCTGGTAATGCCGTTGCGTTTTTTCTTTTGTGTGTAGTGTGAGCCCTGTCGGCCACCGTAAAAAGTCGCCCAAAGCACAAAACAAGTCGACAATTGTGTAACGCAACAAAAATACACACGCACAACACCAACGCACAAACGTCAAATTTGTAATCGCAAAAATGACGACAAAAACACAAAAAAGCCCAAAAAAGCCCTCAAAGGACGGGTTTAAAGCCAAAAAGACATGCCCAGCCTATAGTAAAAGACTGGCTGCATTGAATTACATAGGAAATCCCCTGGGGAAAAAACTTCTTAATGTTTTTCGAATGTTTCATTATTATGGCCCGCAGCAGCAGTCAAGGACCATATTGTTTTCGCAGTTGGAACGACGACTTCGCCGCCCCGAGAATGTGACCCCCGCCGCATGCTCGAAAAGTCACCAAAACGTGCACACACCTGGGATAAGCGTAAGTCTACAATCACCTCTGGAGTTTCGTCGACCCTTGACCTTGGGAAAAGGCCGCCATCTTGAATTTTCTATAAAAAAAAAAACCTTTATCAAACGTAAACTTGTCGTTGGAATTTTTATCGATCGTCTCGAAACTTTTTGGGCATCAATGGCAAGCTACTGTGGAAAAAATGGTGGAATTAGAAGTTGTAGAATTTGAACGGCGTGTGCGTGGCGAGCTAGCAAAGTGGCGCACTGTTATAACTCCCATGCCTTTCAATGCAATACAGGGAAATTTGAATGCATGAATCCATGTCAGGAACTGAACACATTGAACATCACTGGATATGGACATATAAGGAATGTGGGCGTGGTTAGCATAAAACCACTGTTGCTAAGGACAACAAAAAGTTTACTTTATCCGATTCGTCTGAAACTGACGTCAATCTGTTTGTCATCCCTTGGTGACTAAAACATAAAATGGTGTCTATGGAGATAAAATCAACAGAAAAGTGGCCATTTTGAAAAAAGTGGGATTTTTTTATCATCTAATGACATATAGCTCTCACCAATGGAGCACTGTGTTTTTCTGTGTCAGTTGATGATGCTGATCACTATGCTAGCACTTTTAGCTATGTTAGCATAACTAGCATAGTTAGCATAATTAGCATCTTAAACAATGTGTTTTTCTGAGTCAGTTGATGATGCTGATCGCTATGCTAGTACTTTTAGCCACATTAGCATAGCTAGCATATTTAGCATAATTAGCATTTTAAGTCATGTGTTTTTCTGAGTGAGTTGATGATGCTGATCGCTATGCTAGCACTTTTAGCCATATTAGCAATGTTAGCATGATTAGCATAGTTAGCATTATTAACTCATGCAGCTTTTACTATCCCTCATCAAAGGTCGGCGGTGAGGGCGGTGAGGGCGGTGAGGGCGGTGAGGGCGGCGGTGGTGCGTAGAGTTAGGCGTGGAAGACGGGTTGCGTCTGCGGGCCATACAACGCCGCTTGCGGCTTTAATTTTTCTTATTATTTATTTTTTCTTCCAGAGTTTTGTGTTGTTCCAGGAATTATTCACACTCCTTTGCATAGCTCATAAGTTTGTCTCCCACAGTGAAAACAGGAAATGGCCCCAGATCCTCAACTTCTCCAGCCAAAGTCATTTCTGTTGTATAGTTGTAGTCACATCTATTGTATTTTTGTCTAAATTAAACTGGTGATATGTTGGGTTCTTGCTTTTTGTCTGTCAAAATTCCTTCAGCAGAGTTTGGTAATGGTGCAGGACTTCTTCAGGGGTAATGGTGCAGGACTTCTTCAGAGTTTGTTTGACAGAGAAAAAGCACGACCCTCAGCCCAATAATCTGTTCTTTGGAACATTGTTTTTACAATGCAGTTACTTCACCTTTACCAACAAGTTAGCATTGTCTCATTTGGTAAAGTCAGAAGACCAAGTGTGTATGTACACTGTATGGGAAGGTAATACGTGAACATACCCAGTATTTACTGCTGAAAGTACCATGTAGTTGAGTTGAAATAGGGCTGACTTTCTTTTACAGTCCAGTTTTATTGTACATAAGGGGTAGTGTCTGTGGTAAATTCATGGTAAATACCATGAAACATACAAGTGCAGACTTAAATTCAAGGTACTTTATTTGTACTCACCTTGTTCTTACATGTGGTAAGTACCACAAGAGACACATTTGCACAACATGTAAATACCCAGTAAGTATATTATATTTACCCAGTATGTACAACATAGGAATGAACCAAATAGTACCACATAAATACACAGTAAGTACCATGTAAGTACAGAGTAGATACAAAAAGTACCATGTAAGTCTCATAGAAAGTACCATGTAAACACACTGTAAGTACCCAGTAAATTCCATAAAAAGTACCATGTAAAGTAGTTACACAATAAGTAAGTACACCGTAAGTACTGTACTGTAAAAGAAAGCGTTACCTAAATCATTTGGGCATGCGCAGTAGTGCTGAAAAAACGGAAAAGGAAGAGTCCCACAGTAAACAAACCTTTACTGTCATATACATTTATCATTCATACATTTATCTGATCAGGCGTTCTTTCAGATTACTTTTGCCCATGTATTGAAGAAAAAAGGTTCAGTGCACTGTCTAGTGGGTCTAGATGACCCAGCTCCAAACGTTAAAGTGCATTGTCCATGGATTACATGGAATCCTCTCCAACCTTTATCCACCTTTTTCATGGTATAGATCAATGTAAGGGTGGGGTCATAGGATAGGCACAAGGGTTAAAAATGATCCTCCTGTGTGTGTCCGCTGATAAAGATGCAGGTCAAAGTCATTTGAATTTATGGAGGGAAAAAAAATTGTAATGGTTCAAAAAATATATGAATTAAATTTTTCTGATGGAAAAATACTTTCTTTAGCTTCAGCCTTTTCCAGTTCTGTGCCTCAGTGGGGCATCAGCAGATCTGAACACCATGCGTGTCTCACAATGAAAAACCTAAAAATTTGTAGTAGTCAAACACGCATCAAAAAATTAGAAGAAAAAAAAATAGAAAAAACTATCCCAACCAAACCATAACTTCACATAAAACAAAAACTAATTCTAAAATTGCTTTGGCAAAACTCTTAATTCATTCATACTTAAAGTCTAAAAAATAAATATGCAAATGACAAAGATTGGCAGAAATCCAAATACAATACATATATTCTTTAAAAATACATATATAAACATATAAATTGAGTTTTAAAAAGATTTGAGTTTTGAGCCTTTTTTAATCTCCTCAATAGATGAAGTCATCATACTTTAAGCTCCACGGACAAAGACGAAATTAATTAAAGGAGGCTTTTGGGTTGTTTCGTTTCCCTGGCCTGCATGTAAAAAAAAAGAAAAAACACACAATACATTCAAATATAATTCCGTTTTTTGCAAAAACTTTGAACATAAAAATAGACTTCTTTACAATAAACATACATAATATGATGAATTAGGCTACATGAAAAACAGCAGTTTTACAATTATTAGCCAAATGTCACAGGTATTCGGTTTTTAAAATACAAATAAAAATAAAAGCATTCAAACTTAGGCAACCTGCTCAATAAAACTGGCATCATCATGCCTCTAAACCTAATCAACAAATGGCAACGAGGGGCTGTGCTCAAAAAACAACACTCATAAATAACATAAAATAAACAACGTTAACGAATTAATTTTTTCCCTGCTCCTGCTGCTTCCTGCTTTATTTGCTTTTTAATCATTTAATTAATCATTTTTAATCATTTTACTTCTTCCACACATCCTGGAATATCAAACTGGTCATCCTTTTTTGTGACTTCCACCTATACAAATCAATATTTTTGACAAGCCAGCGACATGTCCGGAAGAGGAAGAAAAACAAACTCCCACTGTGAACGCTGTCGGATCTACCAACAAGAAATAAAAGAGCTACAAACAAGGATATTTACTTTGGAAACTGAAAATGGACTTCACAAGACCCTTCCAGTAACATCGGGTGGTAAGAAGCCCACTCTTACTACAAATGAGAAGAATAACCGTGACATAGACCTGAGTGATGTTGTGTCCTTTCCAAAACTTTGTGCGGAGGAACTCTGTGTTAAGCCAAAGCGTAAAGATGACAGAACATCCTAAATAAAGCTCACAAACAGATTTTTACCCCTAACACAATGTGATATTGAAGAACACAGTGAAATTGGACCACAGAGAAGGAGTCATAATGTTGGCAACAAAGTACAGGCAGAAAGAAAATCTGTGCCAAACGTCAAGGTCAGAGATACGCTGCTGCTTGGAGATGGCGCTATCAGTGGAGTCAGCCACAGAAGACTGCAAACTTTATGTTGCCCAAGTTCTACTGTTCCAGTGATTACAGGACTCTTATCTAAAGTCTTGTACCAAGGAGTTAAACGAATAATCATCCATGTAGGTGCTGTCGATATCAGAAAAGAACAGTCCGAACGTTTGAAAAAGGACTTCATGAAGTTATTTGAAGAGATTGACAAAGTAGAGGTTGAAGCATTCATCAGTGGACCTCTTCCTAACATCGATGGGGTGTCACTCAAGTTCAGCCGTCTGTTCCAGCTGAACAATTGGCTCTCCAGAGAGTGTGCTTCTAGAGGACTCCATTACATTGAGAACTTCAATACATTCTGGAAGCGAAAGGACCTATTCATGGGAAGAGGCCCACACCTGAACAGAGGTGGAGCAAGAGAGTTAGTGAAGAACCTCCTCCACGCTCTGGGGCATAGAGGCCAAGGCCCTGAAAAGGCAGTAAGGAAGGACCGAGCCAGTGTCCCAGGAACCACAGCACAACGGCAACAACAACTACCTCCACCACCACCGGTCAAAGACTTGGATCCGGCAGCACCAGCACCACAACCACCTCCATCTAAGGACTCAGCTCCACCAGCATTACAGCAACCACCTCCATCTAAGGACTCACCTGCACCAGCACCACAACAACTACCGCCAGCTAAGGACCCAGCCGCAGAACCACAACAACAACCACCAGATTTGGCCCCCGAAATACCACCATCTGACCAGCTGTGGGCGCCCCCTGCTACATCTACTCCCAGTGAAGACTCACTTTCCTTTTCATCCCCCCCACTTTCACCCATGGCCCTACCTAGCCATTTTGATAGCCTCATTAATGTCAGGAATTAAGATGGCTCCCCTAACACCTGTGAGCCTCACACCACACAGGAGCTCTCCTACCCCTCCAGCGCCCCCTCCTTATCCTTCACCCAAAGTCCCTCCAACACGGCCTTCATCCAAACCCCCTCCAACACGCCCCCTCCGTCGTTCACCCAAATCCCGTCCAGCTCCCACTCCTCCCGGTCCAAACCCCAAACTACCCTCAACTCGACCTCTCCTGCGCGCCTCTAGAGGTGCTATTCCCCGGAGCTAGGATGAAACGGGCCCCCAGTGTCCTAGGAAAGGTTATGTCAAACTGGGGCCCTGTGATGAACAGCTTCCTTCTGGTGCTATACCTGTAGTTGCACCATGTAGAATGCAAAAAAGGGCAGTTAGACTGTCCAATCAAAGAAATCTAGTTCACATCCCTTGCAAGAAGGTTTTGACCAGTCCCAAGGAAACTATGCTCAAACTTGCTGCACTCAATGTCAGATCTTTATGCAACAAATCATTTTTAATCAATAATCTTATCTCTTCTTTTAATCTTGATTTTATGTTATTAACTGAAACATGGCTTGACAAAAACACAGGAAACATAGTTCTAGTCGAATCAACTCCCCCCAACTACAAACTTGAATCGGAAATACGAGAAAATAAAAAGGGTGGAGGCGTTTCTGTACTGTTTAGAGATAATATTGCAACCCACAGACTATCATTTGGTGTGTTTTCATCATTTGAGTATGTGTCCTTTAAGATTGAGCTAAAACAAACTCCTCCCTTACTCTGCATAGTTATGTACAAACCTCCTCAGCACAGCCAAAGTTTTATTGATGATTTCACTGAAATGCTCTCAGTTGTGTGCACAGACTTTGATGGTCTAGTCATTACAGGTGATTTTAATGTTCATGTTGATAATGTCAATGACAGAAATGCAAAAGAGCTTAATGCTGTCCTTGAAACCTTTGGTCTAATTCAACATGTGAGTTGCCCCACCCACAGCAGAGGGCACACTCTGGACCTGCTCATCACAAGGGGGGTTATTATTTACAATGTCAGTGTGGTTGATGTCGCCCTCTCTGATCATTTCTGTGTATTCTTTGACCTGTCTGTTGCTCCCAAACCACCGCCTGGCCCTGCAGTTGTCCAAAGGAGACAAATAAATGAGAGCACTAGGGCACAGTTTGTAGAAATGATAAACCCGGAAAACGCCTCTGGTGCCAATGTTGATGAAATGCTGAATTCTGTTACTTCTAGCATCTTGAATGTTCTGGATGCCATTGCCCCTATGAAGGTTAAATTGAGAAAACATAGACAGAAAGCTCCCTGGAGGAATGATGATCTAGTCAGGGCACAGAAACAACAGTGCCGCAGAGCCGAGCGAAAGTGGCGCAAGTCTAAACTCCAGGTTCATTATGGAATATATAAGGCGGAGTTGTACGCTTACAACCAGATCTTATGCAGAACAAGGGAAAGGTACCTCTCTGAAATAATTGGAAGTTGCAGCAGCAACTCTCGTATCCTGTTCACAACAGTTAACAGATTAACTAACCCTCCAACCCAGCTACCAATAGAACTGGTTTGTACACCTAAATGTAATGAGTTTGCTGTATTTTTCAATGACAAGGTTCAGGGCATTAAAAAAGCCATCAACTCCACAACACATATAACTATCCAACGGCCACCTACTCACTCTAAGCTGACTCACTTTGTACCTGTCACTGACCAAACTGTCCAAGAGACCATCACCCATCTGAGCTCGTCTACATGCTGCCTTGATGTGTTACCCACTAGATTTCTAAAGTCTGTCCTGAACAGTGTGTTACCACCAATTACTCAAATAGTTAACATGTCTCTTCAATCTGGAATATTTCCAGAGGCCTTAAAAACTGCAGTCATTAAACCCCTCCTGAAGAAGAGCGGTCTTGATCCCACTGTACTGAATAATTACAGACCTATCTCTAATCTGCCATTTTTAGGAAAAGTCCTTGAAAAAGTTGTCTACCAACAGCTCACTGACTTTCTCTTATTAAACAATTCATTTGATGTTTTCCAGTCAGGTTTTAGACCCCATCATAGCACAGAAACTGCCCTTATCAAGGTAACCAATGACATCCGCCTGAACACTGATGATGGAAAAGTCTCTGTCTTAATCCTGCTAGACCTGAGCGCTGCCTTTGATACTGTTGATCATGGGATCCTTTTGCACAGACTCCAAGACTGGGTTGGCATCTCTGGATCTGCCCTAAGTTGGTTCAAGTCTTATCTAGAAGACAGGAAATACTTTGTTGAAATTGGTAGTTGTGTCTCAGACTACATGGGCTTGAATTGTGGTGTGCCCCAGGGATCGATCCTGGGACCCCTTCTGTTCAACCTCTACATGCTGCCACTAGGGCAGTTAATACGCAGTAATAACATTTCTTATCACAACTATGCAGATGATACTCAGATCTATGTGTCACTGACAACAGGTGAATATGGGCCAGTGGATTCACTCAACCACTGCCTCCAACAGATCAGCGCGTGGATGCAGAACAACTTTCTCCAGCTAAACTCAGACAAGACCGAAGTTATTGTTTTTGGCCCACAGAAACAAAGAGAAAGTGTCAGCAGCTACCTTCATTCTCTGTCTCTTAAACCCTCAAATCAAGTCAGAAATCTAGGGGTAATCATGGACTCTGACCTGAACTTTAACAGCCATATCAAGTCAGTAACATCAGCTGCATTTTACCATCTGAAAAACATTGCCAAAATCAAAAACATAATGTCAAAGCGAGACCTGGAGATACTTATTCATGCATTTGTCTCCAGTAGGTTAGAGAATGGGGCTGAGAACACAGCACTGTGATGTGCCAATGTTCGTGATGATGCTGGTGGAAGTCCTGTCCCCTATTCTGACAGACTGAGGCCTGTCAGTCAAAAAGTCCAGAAGCCAGTCACAGATGATGGGCTGTATTCCATGGGAGAACAGTTTGTGGGGAACAACAGTGTTGAATACAGAACCGTAGTCGATAAAAATCATCCAAATGTAGGGGTCTTTATTCTCCTGGTGTGAGAGGGAGGTGTGCAGAGCAGTGGCAATGGCATCTAAGGTGGACCGGTTGGGCCGGTATGTGTACTGCCGAGGGTCTAGTATGTCTGGGATGCTGCTCTGAATGTGGGTTAGCATCACTCTCTCAAAGCACTTCATAATGATTGGAGTGAGTCCTACTGGTCTGTAGTCATTCAGGCAGGTGGGAGTGCTCTTCTTGGGGAGGGGAACAATGGTAGCAATCTTGAAGCAGGAGGGGACGGTTCTCTGGCTGAGGGAGAGGTTGAATATGGAGGTGAGAATGTCTGTCAGCTCGTTAGCACATGCTCTGAGGGCTCGTCCAGGAATGTTGTCCGGTCCTGCCACCTTGCAGGGGTTGATCCTCCTCAGAACTTTCTTAACCTGGGCTGATGAGACGACTGGTGGGAGTGAGGGTGTAATGGTGCAAGAGTGTATTGGCCCTCTGTGTGATGGGTGGACGTCTCAAAACAGCTGTTTCACAGAGCCTTTTGATTAATTTAGACTCAAAATTGGGTCCTTGGTCTGAATGCAAGCACTCTGGAATGCCATATGGCACTATGAAGTCATTCCAGAGACACTTAGCAACAGTCTTGGCTTTTTGGTTTGAAGTGGGAATGGCTACTGCAAACTTTGTAAAATGATCTGTGATGACTAGAATGTCCTTGGTGTTTGAACTGTCAGGTTCAAGAGACAAAAAGTCCATACACAGCAGCTCAAGTGGACGAGATGTTTTAATGTTGACTAGTGGAGCGGCTTTCTCTGTTAGTGTCTTAGGTCTGACACACCGATCACATATTTTAATAGTCCGTTCCATGTCTGCTGCCATTTTGGGCCAGAAAAACCGTTGGTATACCAGATCCAGGGTGCGTTCTATGCCCATATGGCCCATGTCATTATGAAGGGCTTTAAGAACAATAGGCCGCAGCCCTGGGGGACGAATTAATTGGAGAACAACATGACCCTCCTCTTGTTGTTTCCAATATAACACTCCGTCTTCCAATTTCAGCCAGTTCCACTCTCGTAGCAGTAGGGGCAACTCTGGCAGCTAATCTCTGACCCTGGGTGGAACTTTTTCACCAGTGTTGAGTTGATGAACAACTTCACTGATGGCCGAGTCAGCCTGCTGCTCTGCTTATCATGAGACATTGAAGGTATGAGTGGAAGGCCATTACTGTTTTCATCAAAATTGGCTGGAATGGCATGAGCAGTGACACAAAGGGATTCAACCAATGCTATGTTGGAGTGCAAAAGGTTTGGCTGGAGACTGGTTCTTGCAAGGCAGTTGTTACAAATGGCATCCACTACATCAGAGATCTCTTTAGTAGTTCCAGCCCCGCTCAACTGCTTTGTCCGACGGTAAACCAACTCCCGCCCCTTACAGGGGTAGTCTTCTTCTGGCTCATTCCTGCAAGGGTATCTCGAGAGGGCATTAGCATCTGTATTGTGACGGCCAGCACGGTACTGCTGCTTGAAAGAATATGTGGAAAGTGCAGCTAACCAGCGGTGACTTTTGGCATCCAATTTTGCTGATGTCAAGATGTATGTAAGGGGCTTGCTGTCCGTAACCACTGTGAGGCTGGCACCATAGAGGAAATCAAGTGACAGTTGCTGATAACTCCCAAATGTATGCCTTCTGTCAACCATCCCCGCCACTTATTTATAACTAAATGAACACAGAGGTTGCGTGTGATGTCACGTTCGGAAGTCTTGCGAGAGTTCCCAAAATCGCGTGTGCTTTAAACGGACAGTTCAAGGAAAACATGTGGATTACACAGGGCTTCTGGTTAGGAAACTTCCTGACTTGGATGGTGAGCACAATGTTCTCCACACAAGTGCTGATGTATCCAGTCACATAGCCAGCATAATCCTGTATGCTTGATTTGATTTATTGATTTATTTCAAGGACTGTAGTCACAGCAATAAGGAATTTACACATATTTACCAAACTCATTACAGAAATTGTCAGGTGAAGAGGGCTGGGGAGCATGAAGGACCCAAAATCCAGAGGCGGGAGGCACACGGTTCCAGGGAAAACGGTTTATTCTTAACAAAAAGCGCTGCCAAGCAGGGTAACTGTTATGGTGCCTGTCAGTCTCCTCCCCCTCCCCCTCCTGCTCTGCTCCTGACTCCACCAGCTGGGACCAATTCATCTCGTCACTGCTTCTGCTCTTAAGGAGTTCCAGACCCATCAGTCAACGCCAGTTCGTTGCCCTTTATGGTGACTAAACCTGGTCTTAAGTCTAGCTCATGTTTCTATGTTAAGTCTGGCCTCGTGTTAATCTTGCCTCTCCCTGTCTCAGGATTCCAGTCTCCAAGTGTCCCCTGTGTGGATGTCAGTCCGAGTCCTCCTACAGTCCGGTGGAAACCTCAAGCTCTGCCAAGCTGCGCTCTTACCTCCAGCCACGCCACAAGCCGCTGTTCTCTCCAGCTGCCCTCCAAGCCACACCAACTTTCCTGGAAGGAAAAAAAATAAACTCTTTACTTACCGTTCACCTCCTTGTCCTCATTCTGGGTTTCAGCGTCTGGGTCTGTCAATTCTTCAAGTCATGACAGTAACAAATCCAAAACTAACTGCGGGCTTACTGTGGGAAGACGGACATGGAAGAGACGTTAGAGACATTAATGGACCAGCACAAGAGGAAGGCAGAGACAAGACTTAAATACAAACAGCACTGACAAGACACAGGTGAACATGATCAGGACAGATTGGGACCAGGGAAGTAAAACTCAAAAGCATGACATAACAGTAAACCTATAAAAATAAAACAGGAAACAGACCTCAAACATGACAAACAAGGCCGTAAGCGAAAACCAATAGAAAGAAACCCAAACCATGACAGAAATGTTGAAATGCATAGTTTAAATATACAGAAAATAGAACAAAACAAAAAAGTCACTTAAATCACATTTGCTTAATTAAATACAGTAATCATTAACTAAAGGTAAGTAGAGCTTGATTTCTTGCTTGAAAAGGAGTGGGAAGAAGCAAACTTATATAATCCCACCCCTACTGAGTTAATACATTTGATAGTTTTACAGTTTTTGAAATCCGGTTCTGATCAGATAAGATTCTCTTCAAGTAACAAATTCCAGTGTTTATTGATGATTGATTATCTTAGGAAACATTCATTCATGATTTCAGTAAACAGTAATCGTCGTATGCTGACAGAAGAGTCCTCCAGAGTGGCTGCAGCTTTAAACACATCCCAGTCTGTTGTCATGAAACAGTCCTGCAATGTGCTCTCAGTCTCAGGTGTCCAGAGCTGAACCTGTTTTGTGACTGGATTAGATTTAGTCTTTGTCTGTAGGCTGGGTACAGAAACAAAGAGATGTGGTCCGAGTGTCCAAAGTGAGGGTGGGGTGCGGCCCTGTATGCACCCTTTATGTTGGTGTCAACATGATCCAAGATGTTCTTGTCACGAGTGGGAATGTCTACATGATGGTAATATCTGGGAAATACGGTTCGAAGATTACACTGATTAAAGTTGGCTGCAGCAATAAAAACTGCATCAGGGTGAGCCGTCTCCAATGCGCTGATGACGTCATGGAGCTTGCCGGTAGCCGCTGTAGAGTTGGCTCACGGGGGAATATAAACAGCAGCTAAAAACACTGCTGTAAACTCCCTTGGCAGATAATAGGGATGGCACTTCAACATCAAAAACTCCACATCAGGCGAACAGTGCTGGTGAACAGTCCGTACATCCTCACACCACGTGTTGATAATAAACACACACACCGCCCCCCCTTCGCTTTACCGGAGGCTGCTGTCCGCTCTCCCCAATGAATGGAGTGCGTCTATAGCTGAAGAGCGAAATCTGGGACGTTTTCTGAGAGCCACATTTCGGTGAAAATCAGAGCGCAGCACTCTCGTATTTCCTGCGTTGTCGTCGTCCTGCTCTTAGTTCGTCCAGTTTGTTGTCCAGAGACCGCACGTAGGCTAGCAGGAGGCTGGGTAGCAGTGGTTGAGTTGCACAGGCTTTTAGCCTAGCATGGAGCCCCCCTCTTCCCTCTCTTTCTGCTCAGTCTCTGAAGCACTCTTCTTGGATCAGCTGGTCTTTGAACCTAGATAAAACCAAAGTGATGTTTTTTGGAAACTACAACGCAAATAAAAAGCTCTCAATTGAAATAAATAATGTCTCAATCAAAAGTGTTACAGAAATCAAATTCTTAGGGGTTTTTATCGATGACAAACTAAGTTGGAAGCCACACATCAGACAAATACAAACTAAAGTATCAAAAAGTATTTCAATCATAATTAAATCTAAACATATATTAGGATACAACAGTAGATATTTATTGTACTGCTCCTTAATATTACCATATTTCACCTACTGTATAGAAATTTGGGGGAATAATTACAAGAGTTCACTACATCCTCTGTTCTTCAAAAACGAGCCGTCAGAATTGTACATAAAGCCAGATATCTTGATCATAAAAACAATCTATTCTATCAATCAAGTCTTTTAAAACTGTATGACCTTGTGGATTTTTACACAGCGCAACTTTTATACAGAGCCAGTTGGAAATCGTTACCATTCAATATCCAAAAACAGTTCTTAGAAAATGAAGGAGGCTACAGACTGAGGGGATGTAGGAACTTCAAGATCAAAATGATAAGAACCACTAAGAAAGGTTTCTGTGTGTCTGTGTGTGGCACTACCCAGCCAACAAAGCCAAGTGGGCCCCATATGGTTTAAAAGTGGGCATAAAATGTGGGCCCCAAATGGTTTTGTCCGCAGTTTCCGTGGTGGCCCCAAATGTGTATGCCCGCATAGGTTTGAAGTGGGTGCTGAGTGGGTGTCAGATAGGCCCCAAGTTGGTAAATATTAGAACCCATGTAGGGCCCATATTTTTGCCCATGTGGGCTGGAAGTGGGATCAAAACAGGGCCCATATGGGTCCCAACTGGGTAAAGTACCCAAGACCCACTTTGGCCCCACTAATGTGTCTATCAGTATCTCATATGGGTTTTATGTGGGACCTAAATGGGCTATAATGTGGGCTATAAGTGAGTTTGTCCGCAGTTTCCGTGGTGGTCCCAACTGTGTATGCCCACATAGGCTTGAAGTGGATGGTCAGTGGGTTTCCTGTAGGCCCCAAGTGGGTAAATAGCATTAGAACCGTACTCATCGTTAACCATAACTCGTAGATCTTCATCTGTGGGTTGGAATTATGATTGAAACAGGGCAAAGATGGATCCCAATCAGGTAATTTAGCCATGACCCATTTTGGCCCCACTTATGCATCAATTAGTATTGCATATTGGGTTAATGTGGGACCTAAATAAGCCACCATGTGGGCCATAAGTGGGGTTGTGCAGTGTTCCCATAGAGGTCCCACCTGTGTTTTCCTACAGTGCCATATACCAGTGAACCATTATAGGGTCTTCTTTTCCATCTAGCTTTTCTAAAACCCAAATGAGAAGATTCTGTAAAATCCCACTGTTTCCCAACATAATTTTCCAAATGACGTCAACAAAATGCTTTTTAAAATACTTCAATTTAATAAAAGAAAATAAATTATCCTGATCCTGCATTATGAAAACCAGATACAAGACCATGACAAGGTCACTCAAAGGTTTAACAGATAACACACAGGATCAAACGTACTACAGTAACTTAATAAAATAAAGAACAACTTCACTACAATATCAACAACCTTAATGTGTGCCAATTATGTGAGGAAAAAATAAATAACACCTGTGACAGATGTAAAACAAAATGCTCATTGCATCCTTGGCGGTTCCTGAGAACAGGCTCCATCGGCTTGTTTTTCAAGCTCTCTTTGAGTCCTTATAGCTCAGTTTCCTCCCCTGCCACGAGCTCCAATAAACCATTTGGAGAGGCCCTTCTCCACTTCCTTTAGTGGGACTGGTTGGGTGATAGCATTTTTCTTCACTGCTCCTAAAAAGAAATCACAAAAAACAAAGTATTCATTTTAGCCTGGGATTAAACTTACTAAATTACTTACTTACCTTTTTAAATAGAGAAAATATCACAAGATAGAAAGATGTAGTTAAACATTAACAGCTTAATTACATATATAAACAATACAATGTTACTTTAAGAATTAACTTAAAACTGCGGACATGAAATCTATATCGGCGAGTCTGTCACGACATCTTGAGAGAAGCTGCAGCTGACCTGACCAACACAAGGGACAAAATAACTAAACTCTGAAAGAAGCATTCCCTGAAGCAAGTGTTGAAGTAACAAATTACGTTTACTCTAAAAATGTTATATATATATATATATATATATATATTAGGCCTGGGTGATAAATCGATCAAATGAATTAATTCGAATTTTTTGTTACTGCCGATTTAAAAAATAACTAAATAGAGTTTTTATGTGGCCCATTTTTGGCTCCTCAGAGCTTCCGTAGCTTCACACGGCCCGCGACAAACAACACACGAAACAGCACATGACAGTATGGCTACTGGTGAGAGTGGGCAGTTTGTTCCCAAGAAAGAAATAAACTCATCTGTTGTGTGGAACTGGTGTGGCTTTACTGTCACAGACGTGGAGGAAGAGTCTCCACGCTGCAACATTTACCTAAAAGAACCTATCGGAGTCAAAGGCTCTCACGTGCGGTCGCGTGGTGCTTAGTCTTTTTACACATGCACGCGCCCTAACACACAAGCGACCCGACACACATACTCATTCTACAACGCCTGTATAGTTAGTTCATTAGTTAGATAGTTATTTTTTACTGTAATTTGTTAATAAATAATACTGCGTTGTAATTATTACTTGTACAGGTATTCATTTGCGACTCGGCCACCGTAGGATTTTGTTTTCGGCAGAGGCGGGCGGGGGGGTGGGGGTAACTGCGACTCCTGCTGCTTCATCATCAAGACAGGGTTTATTAATTTATTTAAAACTTTAGACCCAGATATGAGTTGTTAACTTTTTAGAAAATGCTGCTTCTCTCAAGGTGAATGTTTGTCTCATTTTAGTCTAGACTACAAAGGGTGACTGAAAACACAGCTGGGACTTTAAGTAAGTAAGTAACCTTTTTATTTTGGACAAGTGAAAACAAGTATAGAATAACAAAATAAGACAAAAACAAGACAAAAATTATATAAAACAAGAAAAAAAAACACAAAACACCAAAAAATTTTGTAAACACAAGTCCAAAAGGGAGTGAGAAGAAGAAAAATGTTATACTTAACTTTGATTCCAAGAGTGTGTTTATTTATTTATTATTCATCCCAGAAATGGGGGTTTCATTTGTCTTGCATTTGATTAAAATCGGAGATTTTATATTTAGGCCACATCGCCCAGCCCTAATAAATATATATATTAGCATAATTAAAACTATTAAATACTTCCAGAAACTCGATAAAGGGGCCTATACCCTGTTATTTTTAAGCCCTTAATAGTAAGCAATATCCATATATATGATAATATTACCTTTGGCACACACACAAAAGGATTTTTTAAAATTAAATATTGGTTATTTTCCTGAGTTTCTTTTCAAACTGGAAATAAGACGACTCTTTTTTCTGAGTCACCGGCTTTCATCTGCGTGTGTGACGTCAATCTGGGCAGATGGAGCCGGCCTCAGCAGCGCGTTTGCGTTTCTCCCAGGAAAACCAAAAAACATCCAAACGTCTGCAAAGATGGATGTACATATTTTGCATATAAAAATAAAGCGCTTTTGACAAACTTTCTTGCTCATCGGAGAAAGTGGGTGTGTGTCTGTGGGCGGTGCTGGCAGCGCAGACTCTTCATAAACGGGACACTTATCAATGTGTCCGCCACGTGACCTCATGAGAACTCGCTCGATTAGAGGAATACTCAAATGCTTGGTCAAAATACCGCTTGGGTGTCTTTTTGTGAGGAATCAACATTATAATACCCCATTTTCCACATGCACAAAATAACCAGTTCTCTGAAATATTGTTCACAAATCTGTCTAAATCTGTGATAGTGAGCACTTCTTTGCTAAGACAATCCATACCACCTCACAGGTGTGCCATATCAAGATGCTGATTAGACAGCATGATTATTGCACAGGTGTGCCTTAGACTGGCCACAAGAAAAGGCCACTCTGAAATCTTCAGTTTTTTTTTATTGAGGGGGTCAGGGGACTCAGACAACCAGTCAGTATCTGGTGTGACCACCACTTGCTTCATGAAATGCGACACATCTCCTTTGCATAGAGTTGATCAGGTTGTCTATTGTGGCCTGTGGAATGTTGGTCCACTCTTCTTCAATGGCTGTGCCAAGTTGCTGGATATTGGCAGGAAGTGGAACATGCTGTCGTATACGCCGATCCAGAGCATCCTAAACATGCTCAATGGGTCCGGTGAGTATGCTGGCCATGCAAGAACTGGGATGTTTTCAGCTTCCAAGAGTTGTGTACAGATTCTTGCAACATGGGGCCGTGCATTATCATGCTGCAACATGAGGTGATATTGTTGGATGTACGGCACAACAATGGGCCCCAGGATCTCGTCACGGTATATCTGTGCATTCAAAATGCCATCAATGAAATGCACCTGTGTTCTTCGCCCATAACATATGCCTGCCCATACCATAACCCCACCACCACCATGGGCTACTCGATCCACAACATTGACATCAGAAAACCGCTCACCCACACAACGCCACACACGCTGTCTGCCATATGCCCTGAACAGTGTAAACCGGGATTCATCCGTGAAGAGAACACCTCTCCAACGTGCCAGACGCCATGGCATGTGAGAATTTGCCCACTCAAGTCGGTTACAACAACGAACTAGAGTGAGGTCGGGACATTGATGAGGATGATGAGCATGCAGATGAGCTTCCCTGAGACGGTTTCTGACAGTTTGTGCAGAGATTCTGTGGTTATGCAAACCGATTGTTTCAGCAGCTGTCCGAGTGGCTGGTCTCAGACCATCTTGGAGGTGGACATGCTGGATGTGGAGGTCTTGGGCTGGTGTGGTTACCAGGGTCTGCGGTTGTGAGGCCGGTTGGATGTTCTGCCAAATTCTCTGAAACACCTTTGGAGACGGCTTATGGTGGAGAAATGGACATTCAATTCCCTAGCAACAGCTCTGGTGGACATTCCTGCTATCAGCATGCCAATTGCACGCTCCCTCAAAACTTGTGACATCTGTGGCATTGTGCTGTGTGATACAACTGACGATTTCAGAGTGGCCTTTTCTTGTGGCCAGTCTAAGGCACACCTGTGCAATAATCCTGCTGTCTAATCAGCATCTTGATATGGCACACCTGTGAGGTGGTATGGATTGTCTTGGCAAAGAAGTGCTCACTATCACAGATTTAGACAGATTTGTGAACAATATTTCAGAGAACTGATTATTTTTTGTATGTGGAAAAAGTTTCACATCTTTGAGTTCATACCATAAAAAATGGGAGAAATAACAAAAGTGTTGCGTTTCTATTTGTGGTCAGTGTATATCTGACCAAAACAAGTCATCCCAGCAAAAAAAATTTGCCGGAAACCCGCCGAATCTGGCAACTCTGTTAGAATGCGCTTCCTTGTTTGACGCCTCAGTGAGACGTCGACACACACTGGCTGGATCGGTGACGCAACCCATCACTACTTGTCTTCATGTCTGCACATAAAGCTGCTGCACGTGGAAACTGGTCGTCTGCCCGTTTGTGACACCGGCTTCTAAAATGCGAAAAGTCGCTATTACGTGGATGGATTCAACTGCAGAGAAGAACAACCCTCCTGAGCTGCACACATTTTTATGAACCACTTTATCATTGCCAGTTAGAGCTGTAAGCGAAACACCAAACCAAAAAGGTATCTTACCTTGATATCAATAAATGGCCTGGATGAACGGTGCGACAGAAGTGCAGTATCTCCTTGCGTTTAAGGACCAGGACGACTGACTGAATCCGTATCAGGAAATGAGCGGGAGATTCAAAACGCAGCAACCATCCAATCAGCAACGTCTACTTACCACTTTGAACTCCTTAAACCCCCCCCCGCGGGCCCTTTGTTTGAGAAAAATTTAAAACGTTCATACTATTTTTTGTATATACTTTTTAACAGTTAAAATATATTTTTGTAATAAGAAAGGTTTCTACTCCAATCAAAAAGTCATTTTTATTTACATATTAAAAAAAAAAAAACTAGACTAAAACAATCCAGCATATGAACACATTTTATTTCAGTATTAGTGTCAGGTAAATTTGCACGACAGATGTTAAACTACTTTTTGTAAGCTAACACAAGTAAAAGAAAAAACAGCAAATTGCTCTTTATGCTCATTGTGATTGGTGCACAGGTGTTACTACAAAGGGGAATATTCTGCTGTGTTCCAACCAATTTCACATTTAAACACTTTCAACATAATTCCAACCAAAAATAAATAAATTAAAATTGCATGCACTAAATTAGATGAACTAAGTGAATTGTTAGATATTCATCTCACCCAGCTCACTCTGTTAAGACAGAGACACTGCACAGCTTGAGACACAGCGTAGAGGACAGCATCATGACACCCTCACCTTTTCCACAGCTAGCCTGCAATAACCATTTGGGGTCCTTCAGGGTCCTGGAACTAATGCTGATGTCACATTGTTTTGATTGGCTGTCCGTTGGTCTGATGACGTGTCAGATTGTGACTGGACAAATTATAGTACTGGTAAATGGTAAATGTCGTGTACGAATACAGAGCTTTTCTACCTTCCTTGAAGGCCCAAAGTGCTTTACAGTCATAGTTCCATTCACCCTGTCACACACACATTCACAGACTGGTGGCGGCTACACTGCCGAACACTGGCGTCAACCTTAAAAACCAGAGTTAAGGTGGGGTTCAGGGTCTTGCCCAAGGACACTTTGACACATGGACAGGGCAAGGTGAGAATTGAATCTGCAATCTTCCGATCTGAGGTTGACCGCCCTACCGCTGCACCACGGCCACCCCATACTACCACAGAAGAAGATATTATGAGGGCCCCTGTGAACATACAGAGATCCGACAGAGCGACATTATCTTTTAAACTTGCACCTTCCCTGCCTGCAAACACAAAGCTATGACTCAAGCTGCTCTGCTCAGAGACACAATTCTCTCTGTGGAGATGCAGGTTCATTGTAACAGTCAGATCATTTTACAAAGTGGGTTGTGGCAAAATCTCTCTATAAACATTACAAAGAATAATGTCACACACAACTTATGAAGGAAAATAACTTTAGGCTATAAAAGGAAACATAAAATGAATATTATAGAGCCAGAGCAGATCTGGATGCAACGTAGTTTGTCCAAGTTTGGTTACCGTAGTGTGACATTAACCTCAGTTGAAAGGACCCCAAAGGGTAATTGCAGGCCAAATAGTTTTGGTACCTACAATGGACTGCTGTCATAGAATGTGCTTCAAATTAGCATATATCTCCCTCTATTCTTTTGTTCTTGCACTCCCTGGCTCTCTTCTATGCCCATGTACATTTACCAGATTGTACATTTCTTTGATCTTGTTTAAACTTTTACAATAATTCTTCTTTTTCAAAACTTTACCTTGAGACCTTTGCACCCCTAAGGATTGACTGCACATGCATACATGGCCAATAAAAAAACCTTGAACCTTGAAGCTCCAGGCTTGTTCTGAATAGGACAGCAACACAACAAACGTGTTATGTTCAAACAAAGTTACCACTTCATTTTAAACTGTGTCGTTAAAAACTTGAATCTCTGTTGGATCCCTTGAGCACCAATGAAAAAGAAAATATTTTTTAATAAATAGGTAAAACAGATAGAAGACTAGATGGCTGTATAGTGCCAAAGGGACTAGTGCCAAAGAAGACCTGGGGCCTCATTTATAAAACTTTGCGTAGGATTTGCCTCAGAAGTGGCGTACGGATGAAACAGGACGTGCGTACGCGCAGAAATATTCGGATTTATAAAACCGTTCGCAAGCACATCCTACGCTTCTTTCCCTTAATAAATCACGATCAATTCTAAATGCTGCGCAGCTTTTGCGGCTTCATGACACGCCCATAGTTGCCCATAAATAGTCAGTGAAACGCCCACAAATGAATATTCATTGATTGTGAAACCATGGCAAACACCGAGAGGAAATCAAAAAAACATAACTTCACTCAATGTGAAGTAGAAGTTATCGTTGGCGAGGTGGAAAAGAGGAGAAAATATTGTTTGGAGGGCACAGTGTGGGCACAGTGTCGGACATCAAAGTCCAGGCAAAAAAACGTCTGGCGCTGACCCCTCTTCATGAGAGACTGGCGGCTTTTATTCGGGAATCCCTTCTAAGTGGAGTGGTGACTGAGGTGGGGGGGGGGGGGGGGGGGCACGACGTGCCAGATGCACCGGGTGACACACCCCAGAAGCCTGCAGAGGTCCAACAGGACGGCTGGAGGAAGTGGGAACCGGCTCATAAACCACTCGTCCTTGTTTGCCAGCAAGTCTTCTTGCTGTCTAAAGATGCGTTCACTCCCAATTCTTCCATTTGCCACATCTTCTAAGATCCAAGATCAGCCATTGTGGTCATTACGCATTGTGGGGCATTTTATTTCCATCCATTTAACTGCATCTGACAAGCTACAGATGTGGGTAATAATCCACGTGGAAATGGGAAATTGTTCATCAAATGTCATTTCTTGTTGCTTTCTGAATGGTTGAGACATACGCCATACATTGTTTAATCAAAAAGAAAACAAACTAAAGGCATATGCATGAATACCATAATTCCTTAGCTTACGAGGAAATGTTTTACTATGAAAACAACTTTCCCCAGTAGACAATTAATACGTCTGTCTGTCTGTCTGTCTGATTCGCACGCATCTGGCGGCGCGTGCACACGCAGCGGCTCCTCTCTCCCCTACTTCAGTGTTTTTTGGCTTTATCTTTTTGGGTTTCAAGGATTATTGTTTTTAAAAGAATGTATTTTTTAAGTCCTTTATTTATTATTTTATTTGCTGCTTGCACTGTGGGGTGAGAGGAAAGCAATTTCATCTGTGCTGTATGTCTTACGGATGCAGCATATTTGACAATAAAGCAGACTGAAGTTACTCAAGGAAGCTACGAATGACTTAGAGTCCGACAACTCTACTCCCAGCGCATCACTTCCACTGCCGTGGTCCGTGAAACTCATTGAACACTGCCAAGCAGCAACGCTCGAGCCCTTACTCTCTGGAGTCGCCAAGTTGTGTGCCTCGCGTCTGCAAGTACTGATGGGTACCAGTGACACATATGCATCACCTCTCCACATGATGTACAGAATTGCAACGCTCCTAAAATGCGAATGCTATGGATGCTACCTCCAGATGAAAAAAATGAAGTGGTTAAAGGTAGGCTATATTAATCAAATCATATCCAAAGGTGGAAAGGAAATGATCTAGAAGATGCAGTTTCCCCTGGACCCAGCCACAGCAGAGGATGAGCCACCAGCCAAAAAGCAAAGCATAGACCGTTTTGCAGACTGGGAAGACGATGCGTCCGTTGCTTCAGTGCCAAAGCCGATTGATGAAGAAATGGCTGAATATCTCAGCTCCCGGCTCTCTGATGACCCAGACCCAGACAGCGTGCTTCAATGGTGGAAGTTCAACAAAGAGCGCTTCCCAAGCTCTCAATGCTGGCACGTTTCATCTTTAGCATTCCCGCATCCAGTGCGCCTTCAGAGTGGGCCTTTAGTGTCTGTGGGCGCATCTTGGAAGAGAGACGCACGAGATTGGGACCGCAGTTGATCAGCAACACTCTCTTCCACCACAGCAATATTGCAAAGTGGTTGCTTTTGTTGAAATAATCAACATAAAATTTAGAAAAAAAAAAAAAAAAAAAAAAAATTTAAAAAGAAAGGAAGGAGAGAAAAGTGCAGATAGGACCTTTCAGTCATATACACGACTAAACAGAAATGTTTTAAGTCTAGATTTGACATGACATGACATGAACACAGAAGAGGCCTGTCTTATGGCTTCAGGGAGGCTGTTCCAGATTTTAGCTGCAGAATATTGAAACACTGATTCCCCTTGTTTAGTTCTGACTCTGGGAATCAACAGGAGGCCGGTCCCTGAGGTCCTCAGAGTACCAGATGGTTCATATGGCACTAACATGTCAGAGATGTACTTTGGTGCGTGGCCATGGAGAGACTTGTACACAAGCAGAGCTGCTTTGAAGTCTATTCTTTGAGGTACAGGGAGCCAGTGCAGAGACCTGAGCACAGGACTAATGTGATCATACTTCCTGGTTTTGGTCAGGACTCGAGCAGCAGCATTCTGGATGCACTGAAGCTGTTTTACAGCTCGTTTGGAGAGGCCGGTGAGCAGGCCGTTACAGTAGTCTAACCCAGTGGTTCTCAAACTTTCTTCAGTGATGTACCCCCTTAGAAATATATTTTTAGTCAAGTACCCCCTGACATGGGCAAAACATTTTTTGAAAAAAAAAGAGGTACAGTGCTGTAAAGTCAGATTTATTCAAGCCAAACAACAGTGAACCTGAGAAAAACATTCATATGGCAAACATTGCATGTACAAACAAAAAAGAAAAACTGAAGACGTTGACCACCAGAAGGCATAAAACCAGTCAAAACTCAAATGTGCAAAATGCTGCTAATAAAAAATAAACATGAAAAACAAAAATCTGTTCACAGAAATAAATCTATAACTTAATTATAAATAAATAATATTTAGGTTACAAAATAAATTAGCTTCATTAATAAAGATTTGCTCACAAAAATAAATAAACGTTAAATCTTTTAGGATGAAAAAAAGAAGATTGCATGTCAATCACTTTGCATTATACATTTGACTTGAACTGAACAGCATGTAACAGGCAGTGATTTATGAACAGGAAAAAAATGTTCTCAATACATTTCAACGAGAAATATGAGCTTGCACCTCACTGAGGATCTTTGTCATTTTTGGTGGCAAGGAGGTGACTGCAGTGATCCAGCTCTTCTCCAGGCACAGTCTGTTTCTTTGCTTCGTTTTGATCAGCATCATTGCTGAGAAGGAGGCCTCACATAAATATGTGGATGCAAACGGTAGCAGCTGCTCCAAAGCTTTGTGTCCCAGCTCAGGGTGCTCCTGCCTCACACACAGCCAAAACTCGTTGTCATTAGACAGAGGCACAGTTTTTAATGTATCCGCTGATTTTTTTTGTCCAGCATAGTTTCGCCCAACAACCACAGCGGCGGGGAGCAGTAGGTTTTCCGCTATGGTGAACGGTTTTTTTGGCTTTAGCAACAAGCAAAGACACCGCGTAAGAAGCCTCCAGGGCTGTGGCTGATGTAGTGGAGACTTTTCGCATTGTGGCTTGGGATGACTTGAAATCAGAAAGTTTTCTCCTGAAGAACTCTGGTGCCTTACCAACGTGACATCCATGTTTTGTGGTGAGATGCCGCTGGAGGTGTGCCGGGTTCGTGCTAGCATTGGCTAACTTCTCCCTGCAAAAAAACACAGTCCCTGGGGGGTCAGAGCTCGCGGACGTAATTTCCATTAAAACATATTCTTCCATGTACTTTCTGGACTTCGTCGCCTCTTGTTTTGTTTTCTTTTTCACTTGTCCATCTTTACTTTCAGCAGCATGGCTTCTGCGCTTTAACCACGTCTCCATAGTTAGAGTGTTGTGGTATTTTTTATTTTTATTTTGAATATTTAGAGTGTTGTGGTAACGACAGGTCGTTGATGAGTGTGTGACGTTAGTGGGTCAAACTAACTTGGTGTGGAGGGGGGACAGTTTTATTTCAAAGGATATTGAAACTAAATACTGAATATAAAATTCAGTGCATGAACACATATTTATATTTCATCGAACTTTTTACAAAATAATTTTTCTCAAGATTTATTAGCATGAGCCTACTGATTTAGATAGATATTTTGAAAAGCTTCACGTACCCCCTGCAGTACCTCCACGTACCCCCAGGGGTACGCGTACCCCCATTTGAGAACCACTGCTCTACACCCTGTTCACCCACGACTGTGAGGCCTCCCATAAGGACAACATCATCCTGAAGTTTGCTGATGACACCGCTGTGATAGGACGCATCACAGGCGGGGACGAAGCAGCCTACAGGAGGGAGGTGACATGGTGTGAGGACAACAACCTCACCCTCAACACTAACAAGACAAAGGAGATGATAGTGGACATGAAGAAGGAGAGGAGGAACCCTCATCAGCCGCTTCTTATCCGGGGTCTGTAAGTTGAGAGGGTGAGCAGCGTCAAATATCTGGGGGTCCACTTCAGCCAGGACCTCACCTGAACACTCAACACCACACAGCTGGTGAAGAAAGCTCATCAAGGGCTGTTCTTCCTGAGGAGGCTGAGGAAGTTCGGCATGTCCCCAAAGATCCTCAGCAACTTCTACAGCTGCATGGTTGAGTCCATCCTGACCAGCTGCAACACAGTGTGGTACGACAGCTCTACCGCCATGGCCTGCCAACGCCTGCAGAGAGTTGTGTAGACTGTGTCCAAGATCACCAGGTCTCCTTTGCCTTCGCTGCAGAGCATCTACAAGCGTAGGATCTGTAAGAGAGCTGCCTCTATCATCAAGGACTGCAGCCACCCGCAACAAGGTCTGGTCACTCTCCTCCCCTCGGGACGGAGGTACAGGAGTGTGAAGTGCAGGACCACCAGACTCAGGAACTCTTTTTTTTCCCTCTCCCATCAGACTCTGACAGCTGACAGGAGTCTGGAACAACAAACTGCACCTTGCACACCTTTGCACATCCTCATCGTCCGCTACTGTTTATTATCACTGTTTTTGCACATTTAGAATTGCACGACATCTTGTGTTTTTTGTGTGTATATGTTTTGTGTGAATTTTCAATTTCCTGTATACTTTTTTTGGCATTTGGAGCTGACAACAAAGTAAGAATTTCATTGCGCAGGGAAACCTGTTTCTTACTGTGCATATGACATTAAACCCGTTGAATCTCCAATCTAGAAGAGGAACACTTCTACAAACAGCTTAGGAAAACCTGTTTTCTGAAGTGTTCTGTAAGGACAGTAAAAATAGGCTAACTCATTGTTAGCTATTTTATAATTGTTTAATTTAATAACTGTTAATTATTTTGTGGGTTCATTACAAATCTTGTAGTACTGGATATGGCCAGCAGTTGGAACCAGCGCCGTCGAGGTAGATTGATGTCATGCTGGAGCGCGCAGGACAGCGTGACTGAGAGAAAAAATGAAAGAGTTCTGAGAAGCGCTGACAGTTAGTTTTTTTTAAAAAGCCACATGTATGTGTTTGCATATGCAAGTAGGAGAACCCGTGAGTAAAACACAGACAATGTTCAGTGGTCTACTTTAAAGTCAACAGTTCCTTTTCTTTCTGTGGTTTCAAAAGTCTCTCTGTCTCAACAGAGATCACTTCTAGTGATGTGTTTAAGCAAATTCTTGAGTTTATACACCTAATACTCCATTTAAACAACATATGGAATAAATAATGGAATAAATGGACAAAAGTAATTAGATTTAACACCTTATCAGAAGGTCGTGGTGCATAGAAACCATTTATTCCAATTGTGGGTCATTAGTGCACTGGCTGTTATGTCATGCATAGACGGTGTGGCCCCCCAGAGGAGGCTTTGGAGCGCAAACACGACTGGATGGCTGCTCCGTAAGAGCAAACCATGTCTCTGAGTAATGCACCTGGACTCGTAGCTTTATATATATATATGTTCGGAGGTGTTTCCCATTTTGACCTTGGGGTTTCCAGTCCATATTCTGCACACATGTTCCTGTATATTATTCCAGCCACTTGATTGTGGAGCTCCATGTATGCTTTACCTGCCAGCATCTTACACCCTGCAGTTTTGTGCTGGATTGTTTCAGGCGTCTCTTTGCACAGCCTGCACCTTGGGTCTTGTCTGGTGTGGTAGATCTACACCTTGGGTCTTGTCTGGTGTGGTAGATCGGAGCCTCTATTGCTCTGGTGCTCAGGGCTTGTTCCTGAGCTGCCAGGATGAGTGATTCAGTGCTGTCCTGTAGGCTGTCCTATAGGACTTCTTGATATCAGCCACTTCAGTTATTGTCCGGTGGTACATCCCATGCAGGGGTTTGTCCTCCCATGAGGATCTGTCCTCCAGCACTGTATCCTCTGCTCCCCATTGCCTGAGACATTTACTGAGCACACTGTCAGTTGGGGCCTTGAGCTTGATGTACTCATGCATCTTGGATGTTTCATCCTGGATAGTGGCTTCTACGCTCACTAGTCCTCGGCCTACTTCCTTGCAGCTAGCATACAGTCTCAGGGTGCTGGATTTGGGATGGAACCCTCCATGCATGGTGAGGAGCTTTCGTGTCTTAACATCCGTGGTCTGTACCTCTTCCTTTGACCATCTTATTATTCCTGCAGGGTATGTGATAACTGGCAGTGTGTAGCTGTTTATTGCCCGGGTCTTATTTTTGCCATTGAGCTGGCTTCTCAGGACTTGCCTTACTCGTTGAAGGTACTTAGCTGTTGCAGCTTTCCTTGTTGCCTGCTCCAGGTTGCCATTTGCCTGGGGAATTCCAAGGTACTTGTAACTGTCCTCAATGTCTGCTATTGTTTCTTCTGGGAGTGAGATTCCTCCTGTGTGGACTACCTTGCCTCTCTTTGTCACCATCCAGTTGCATTTCTCGAGCCCGTATGACATCCCAATGTCATTACTGTAGATCCTGGTGGTGTGGATCAGGGAGTCAATGTCACGCTCGCTCTTAGCATATAGCTTGATGTCATCCATGTAGAGGAGGTGATTGATGTTGGCCCCATTTCTGAGTCGGTATCCATAGCCAGTCTTGTTGATTATTTGGCTGAGGGGGTTCAGACCTATGCAGAACAGCAGTGGGGGCAGAGCATCACCTGGGTATATCCCACATTTGATGGACTTGTGCAAGTGGCTTCCCATTGGCTTCAAGGGTGGTTTTCCACAGCTTCATTGAGTTTCCTATGAAGGCTCTTAGAGTCCTGTTTATGTTGTATAGCTCCAAGCATTCAGTGATCCAAGTGTGTGGCATTGAGTCATAGGCTTTCTTGTAATCAATCCAGGCTGTGTACAGTTTGGTGTGTCGTGACTTGCAGTCTTGAGCGACTGTTCTGTCGACCAGGAGTTGGTGTTTGGCTCCTCTGGAGTCTCTACCAATGCCCTTCTGTGTGTTGCTCATGTATTGATCCATGTGCCTATTTATCTTGGTTGCAATGATGCCTGACATGAGCTTCCATGTTGTGGAGAGACAGGTTATTGGCCGGTAGTTGGATGGGACTGCACCCTTTGAGGGATCCTTCTAGATCAGGATTGTTCGCCCTTCTGTTAGCCATTCGGGGTGAGTCCCATCTCTTAGCAGCTGGTTCATTTGTGCTGCCAGGCGCTCGTGGAGTGCAGTGAGCTTCTTTAGCCAGTAGGCATGTATAATGTCAGGGCCCGGTGCTGTCCAGTTCTTCATACCTGAGACTTTTTCTTGAATGTCTGCCACTGTGATGGTTACTGGATTCTGTTTAGGGAGGTTGCTATGTTCTTCTCTCAGAGAGACCAGCCACTGGGCATTGCTGTTATGTGCTGTCTTTTTCTCCCATATACTTTTCCAGTACTGTTCAGTTTCTAGCCTTGGTGGGTCTGCTCGGCTGTTTTGACCCTGCCACTGAGCGTACACTTTCGCAGGTTGAGTTGCGAACAGCCTGTTTATCCGTCTGGCTTCATTGTCTCTTGTGTATCTCTTTAGGCGGCTGTTCAAGTCTAAGAGCCTTTGTTTGGCAGTTTCCAGTGCTTCAGGTATGGGCATCTGGCTGTATCTCTTAGGCACTTGCTTTCCCATTGCACCTCTTTGAGCCTCTGTCAGCTTACTCAAGTCCTTCCGAGTTGCCTTGATTTTGGCCTCTAACCATTGCTTCCATGGTGGGTATTGTTTTCTCCCATGGTTACTCTTATAGCCAAGCATCTCAAGGATCACTGCTGCTGAAGTGTAAACCAGTTCATTGGTTTCTGTGATGTTTGTGGTAGGAATTGCCCTCAATGCTTCATTCACAGTTTCCAGTAGACTGGAATATACATATATATATATATATATATATTAATATAATATTAATATAATATTATAATATTCATATTTTATATGTCCAGACAAAATGGGGGGTTGTTATTATTCCCACATATTTCATATTTACGTACATCCTATTTTTAATTAGTCTACCGGGGCAGCCGTGGTGCAGCGGTAGGGTGGTCGACTCATGATCGTAAGGTTTACAGGTTCGATTCCCGCCTTGCATGCCCATGTGTCGAAGTGTCCTTGGGCAAGACACTGAACCCCACCTTGCCTCTGGTGGGAGGTTGGCGCCAGTGTTCGGCAGCGGAGCCGCCGCCAGTGTGTGAATGTGTGCGTGCATGGGTGAATGGGACTGTGACTGTAAAGCGCTTTGGGCCTTCGTAAGAAGGTAGAAAGCGCTATATAAGTATACGCCATTTACCATTTACCAATTAATCCTACATATAATAATTTTTGCCCTTTAGATTGGTAGATACTCAAAATTGAATGACTCAAAATCGGACTGGGCCCAAAGAATCTGATTGGGTCATCTCTATTTTTAATAATCTTACATATATTTTTTTCCTTTCAATAAACCATTGTTTATGTGGAAGAAATAATATTAAAATAGGCTTCAACCCTTCAACCCAAGAGCTTTAGCTACTGCATCTCAGGCTTTTCTACGCAGCTACCTTTTTTTCAATTGAGCTTCATCTGACATCATCTTATTAAACATTAAACTTTAGGATCACGTTGTACTGATATGTACTGATATGTAATGTACTCTGAGGAACAGGTTGTTCTTTTCCTTCATCTTAATGTGTTTTTTTGTTACGGATGCAACTCAATGTCCTGCAGTTTAAATTTTGTTCCAACTTGATAACAATTTTGAAATCATTCTAATGTTTAACTTTTCTTGCTCTTTCACCAACAAGGATGTAATAAAGGAATAGTTCTCAGCCAAGGTAGTTACAATAAAACATGCACCACTTCAAAGTCCTCTCAGTTTTTTCTGGGATTACACCCATTTTTCCTTGGTGTAGTGTCTTGTTTATGTAATTATGAATACAAAATCATTGTCTCGTTGACTTTAAGCAAACCATGTGAAAACACATAATTGTTAATCACCATTGCTGAGACTGACAAAAAACAGACATAGAAAGATTTTTATGGTAGTTTTAGTCTTGTTGCTTGAAGGCCACAGAGCCTAGTCCAGCCTTTTCTAGAGACCCTAATTATCCTGTTTAATGCTTTATTAAATTCTGGTGCTTCCTCATGGGGAACCATTCTTTTTTTTTAACTTGTTCTGTCCAACAACTGAGCAAACAGATTAGAGCTGAAGGCCTTTTGTGTTGCACAGGTTTTACTCTCACAAAAAGAGGTTATAGAACTTCGAGAAACCAGAGTATAGATTTATCTAAACCCCTTTTTGTTTTGTTTTTTTGTTTTTTAGTTGTTACATTTAGTGTGTGTGGGGAGGGGGAGGGGAAGAATATGAGAAGGGGGGGGGGTGGAAGAGAGTAAAAGGAAGAGAGGTGGAGAAAGTGGGGATACAAGCACTGATTTGAATAAGTTATTATTTTAAGCTGTAATAATTATACCAGATCTGCTGGAAAGACAAATATTCCATCCAAAGGGGAAAATCTGACACGAAGATGAGTGGCAGATATTCAATTCAATTCAATTCAATTTTATTTGTATAGCCCAAAATCACAACAACAGTCGTCTCGATGGGCTTTGAAGTAAAACATTAACTCAAAAGGATCACGAATACAAAGAGTCAATAGGAAAATACTAAAATAAACTAACAAACTGACTAAGCTATACTGGCATCCCTGCCCTTAGACCCCCCTTCGCGGTAAGGAAAAACTCCTAAAAAACCAGATTCCGGAAAAAAATGAAGAAACCTCAGGGGTGCCCACATGAAGGAGGGATCCTCCCCCAGGACGGACAGGAGATTTACCAGAACTCTTAGAAGAATTAACTTATCTAATTCTACATCTATATATTTAAAGTCCAGCAGACGAGCTTCATCCAGCCGGGGTTGGGGACAGTCAGGGGCGCAAGTTGAGCCGGAGACAGGAACCACAGCCAGGTGTAGGAGCAGGAGCAGAGACGAGGTACACAGTCAGGAGCAGGAGCACGGATGGGCCAACTGGAGTCTGGAAGCACTCCCACTCCCCAGAGGGGAGAGGGAAAAAGGGGACAATACATGAATCGTACTGCACCAAACAGAGCCAAGTGCAAAGAAGGGGGAACCATTCTTCTGGGGCACTAGCAGCTCCATCTGTATGTGTGTGTGTGGGGGGGGGGTTGCTGCAGCACTTATCCTCACTGGATTGTTTGGGTTCCCACTCTTTGGCATTTTCTGTTGTTTCTTTAGAGCTGCAGTTTTAAGTCTTTCTTTGGTTTTAATATGAGGCTTAAACTGGGAGAACCGGGTGAGTGGAGGGGTGAATTGGGGGAGGGAGGTGTGTTTCCTTTGTGTGAATATCCTGTCTTTTCCTTAAAAAATAAAAAAAGTATTTCTGTTTTAAAACATTTCTAGTTTTTATGAGCATTTAATTTTTTGGTTTTTTATGCAAAGCCAAAATATTAAATGCTGTGCTTCGGACCTGTGAGGAAACTGGATTTTCTAGAAAGGACTGTATTAATAGGTATATTAGATTGGTTCGTTCCCCTTCAGTTTCCTACACACAGAAATAAATGAATAAGGACTCAGAGACAATACTTATCTTTGTGGAAGTTTTACTTCGTACAAACAGCACAGACATTTTGTACGAAGGGTTACAGACAGATGAACAGGCTGCTGCATCCAAAGTCTGAACAAAGACACTCAGAAAAAGGTTGGGTTTATATACCTGGCATTTACATATTCAGAAGATGGTCCGAGGGTCTATGGTGTGAAAACCCACCCACATGCTGTTGCAGGCTGGATACTCGAAGGTCATAAAGCTTCAAGTATCAGATCTTTCTGATGTTCTCACAGACATTTGCCAGAGCACAAACACCAGAACACACAAAAAGTAAAAGGGAGGATGAGGAGGAACTGTGAGGACAATAGTTTGGCTGTGCTGTCTTAGGATGCAAGTACTTCTCAGGATCACATGACTTTTGATTTTCTTCCCTGAACAAAAAACATGGCAGATATTTGCTACTTTTTTGGTGGTGAAGCGTGAAGATTCTGTTGGAATGAACCTGCACAGATGGGGAGTTTCCAGTTCACACAAGATTTATTCTCAGAATCCCCAGTGTTGAGTTCAAGCTCCTCGCAGGCTCCAATGAAATTTGTGCCTCGGTCCGACCTCAGTGTTTTGACAGGTCCCCTAAGGTGCTGAAATGTCTGAGGCTATTGATTAAGCTTGCAGTTGTCATTGTCTCTTTTACCTCAATGCACATGTCTCTGGTGCTTAAGCATGTAAACATGATAGCCTATTGCTTATTCTGAACATATCCTCCTCTTGTTTTCCGAGCTGTAGCTGTCCATGGTCCAAAAACCTCCAAGCCAACATGAGAGAATGGTGGTTCCATAGACAGCCTGTCGGAGGGCAATTCTGACATCTTCTGATCTTCCAACCAACCTCTTAATCTTTGGATGACTACACATGTCTGTATTACACTGGACATAAGTTGTTTTCCTCCAATGACCCATAGTCCAGCTGCTCTAATGGTGCCTTCAGTAAAATGTCGTCCTTGGTGTACTGACTGTTCATGATATTTTCTGACCAAGAGTGTGGCAGTGTGTCTTTGGAATGATCATAGGGTGTTTTTAATCAAAGGTCATGTCAGTCAAGGAAATACGGCCACCGACCCTCAATAACCCATCTTTGTCAAGAAATGGGGACAACATCCGGAGTGTGCTTTGTTTTGGGAGGTTGTTCTCCTCTAATGAGGCATTGACACCCCCCTTAAAAGGCATCATGTTGAGCATTTTTTAATAATGACCGTCACTGCCTGTGCATCTTTGTCTTTGATGTTGTCAACCTTCGTTTTTGAGACTCTTCTTGCTTTCTTGATTAGAGTTGTACCAAAGATTTCCAAGTACAAAATCTCTGAAACCGATAAGAACCCAACAAGCCTTTTGTGACCTTTGTGCTAAAAATTGTTGCCTTTGGCCGGATTTCTGGATCCTCCTCAGGATGTAGCAACTCAAAGGTGACAGGATGAGCGCTGTGATCTTGTTGGGTTTTTGTTAGAAATGCTGTTCCTGTAAGCCAGTTCGTGCTCTTGAGAGCTCCTGCGCTTGTTGGTCATGTGCCATGGTCAGCTGGGTTTTCAGTGTTGACATAATGCCACTGGCTTGGATCAGATGACCCTCTGATGCGTGTTATTCTGTTGGACATGTACACATAAAATCTACGTGCAGTATTGTGAATGTAGCCCAGCACTATCCTACTGTCTTTGTAGAATCTGAGTGAATTGATGTCAATGTCTGTTTTGTCTGTAATAAATTTTGCCAGCTCTGTAGCTAAGACAGCTGCACAGAGTTCCAGGCGTGGGACCGTGTGAGCTGGACGTGGAGCCAGTTTGGATTTTGCCATAACCAACCCCACGTGACTTTCTCCAGTTATGGATATGGTCTTCAAATAGGCAACAGCTGCTATAGCTCTGACTGATGCATCTGAAAAAACAACCAACTCTCTGTAGGTTGTGTGGACGAAAAGCCTCTTCTAGTGAAATCTTTCTCTTAGCTGGAGACAGAAGGTGAAGTGGTGCATCTTTATGTTCTAACTGAGCCTTAGAATGCTTTGACAAGGTAGGGGTTCGCTTCCTAAATCAAGGTCTTTCAGATCTTTGGCTCGGTCTTCTGGAGTAAATGCCTGCATGACGTTGCTGTTGTTGGTTGCTATTTTGTGCAGTCTAATGTTTGACTTTGCCAATGCCTCTTGAGATGTTTGCAGAACATTAATGGCCTCTGCTTCACTGGGGAAAATGTAAGTCCATCATCCACGTAAAAGTTTAGCATGACGAATACATAGACAGAAAACAATAATGAACGTGAATAATGAAAAGAAAAATGCTTCCAAAACATGTCTCCTGTTTGCTAAAATTTCTTGGAGGGGGAATCTGCACTCCTCAAATTTACATTTGTGTGTTTTTATTTTCTATATCATGGAATTAACAACTGATGTAGCCCAAATTGATTTTAAACGCTGAGAGCTCTTCCTCTGGTGATGATTTGAAGTAAAAAAAAATTTTCTCATTCAAACCACCACGCCTAAGGCATTCTAAATGTTTAATTGCATTTTTACATCTAATGACTGAATAAAAGAATCTAGTTAGTCCTTTTTCAGCATCTAACCCACAATTTCTGGATGAACATCTCTGTGTGGGTGGGATATATTTAAAATGATCAAATTTGTTACCTTCAACTTCACTACACTTCCTGCTTGTTCTACTCGCTCTTTGAAGTCCACTACAAATTGTTCAAAGCATCACCATAAAACTCCACGGTCAGATTTTCTCTCATCGCGTTGAAGCTTCCCCCACGTCAAGCACATAATTGCCGCGCAAGTTTTTTTTTTTTTTACACATTTTATTCCATGCGCAAATGGATTCTTCTTCTTTTCACGATGAGCGTTGCTCTTAGTGCCCAGAGTTTGTGCACGCTCGACTTTTAACACAAATATTTTTTAAAAAAAAACATGCAACATAGTAAAAACAAGTTTTTCGCGAGAGACGAAACTAATCGCTTTTTCAATCCCCCTTTAAGATAGTGGGGTGTGTGTATTGGGGGAAGGAAGAAGCTAACCGCGGCAGAACTTGTTACAGTTAGCCATCGAATTATCAAGTAGTAAAATGAAAAAAAGCAGGATTATATAGTTGACACGAATGGTAAAGTTGGTATATCATTGTCAACATTAATAAACTTACCTTGTCAATTTTTGGTTCTTGATTACCGCCAGTGAAGGGTCAAGCCAGCTGAAGTTCCCGCTCTACAGACACGTTCTTCTTCTGCTGAAATTTGGGCCGTACCATTGCGATTTGAATGCATTTCCTTTTCCGGTTTTGAGGGAAATTAATTACATCATGTTTATTTTTTTAATTCAATCACTTAAAGGCATCATGATAGAAACAATAACTTTTAACAGTTTTTCAATCACACAAGATTTACTTGTTTCAATTACAGTAACAGAAAAAACATGAACAAATTGTGTTGGATGTACTGGGATTATTTTAGTAAATTCAAAGACGCTGTGTTTCCTTTTTTTCAGTGTGGCTCCTCGCTTGTCGCCTCATTAGTTGGTTTCATGGGGAAAAACATGCACTGCGTAAGCAGATTTCGGTGCACCACTCTTTCTGTCTCGCCATTTTCTGATCGCACCACATACACAGGAATGCTGGGCTGCTTCTTTATTACAATGTATGCCTGGGGCTCCCATTTGTCTCTTAGTTTCTGCCGTCCATCCACATGGCACACTTTAACAAGAACTCTGTCGCCTGGCAAAAATACTTGGTCCGTTGCCCTCTGGTCATAGTATTTTTTTTGTCGACCCTTGGCATGGCGAGAGGTCTGATTAGCCTGGGTATATGCCTGTGACAGACAGTCATGCAGAGTCTGGACATACTCACTATATTCACTTGTCTCATTGGTGGTCTGGAATCCAAAGATCAGATCAACAGGGAGTCTGGGATGCCGGCCAAACATTAGGTAGTATGGTGTGTACCCAGTAGAGTCATGTTGTGTGCAATTGTAGGCATGCATCATTGCATCCAAATACTCGTGCCACCTTGGTTTCAGATGAGGCTCTCATGTCCCAAGCATGTCCATGAGAGTGCGGTTGAACCTTTCCGTGACGCCATTGCCCTGAGGGTGGTAGGGGGTTGTATGGGTCTTAGTGATGCCCGTGCACTTACACAGCTCCTTCACCACAGCGCTTTCAAAATTGCGCCCTTGGTCTCTGTGTAATTTTGCAGGGAAACCAAACCGACAGAATTGCTGTAGGAATTTAGTTTCCGGTAATCAACACATAATCTCAAAGAGCCATCTTTCTTGGTCACCACCACCACTGGTGAAGCATATGGACTCTTACTAGGCCTGATGACTCCTGCTGCCTCCATGTCTACCAACAACTATCTCACATCTTGCCACTGGGATGGAGGAATTATACGATAGGGGAGTCGAAAAGGCTTAGGATCAACCAGTGGGATATCGTGTTGCACAGTTTTTGTATGGCCATAGTCCATGGGGTGCTGGGAGAACACACCAACATTCCTCTCTACCAGCTCTCTGAGGAGGGCACGCTGGTTCTCATTCTCAACTGCTGCTTTGCTTGGGTCTACTGCACAGCTTGACACCACCTGGTCCAGACACAAGCATGTTTCTTTGCACCCATCCTTGCATTTCTTTTTTGAAAAGTCTACAACACTGGCCACCAGGGAGACATTGGCCAGGTGTGTGTGGGATCTGATGGTGATGAGATGTGAGGATAGGTTCATCACTCTGACAGGGACACATCCCCTCTTTACATCTGCAAGAACTTTGGCAACCAAGAGGTCTTGGGGAAGCTGTATAGAGGAGTGGCAGTCAATCAGGGCTGTGTAGGTTTTTCTTTGTGGGCCTCTTTTGATCCTGCATTTAAGATCCAATTCTTTTCCCCCAGGAATGAGCATTTTACGGCCAGTGTATATGGCAGACCCCACCACATCATCAATATCACAGCACTCAGTGTTTCCAATCTCCAACAGGGAGGTGTACCACTCTGGGTGGCTCTCTTTCACCTGGTAAATAAACTTCTGGCCATAAGTTGCTTGGAGATGGCTTCTGGAGGCACGGAGAACATTGGTTCCCACAAGCAGAGGAACAGAGGCGCGATACTCAGAATCACTGACAACAAAAGCTGGCACTTTCTCAAATTCTTTTCTCAACACCTTCAAGTTAAGGTGTATGACACCATGGTAGGTTACATTCTGACCAGCTGCGCCTTCTATGAGTATCTTAGAGGGCTGCAGCTTCTGTTTCTGAAGGGTGGGGTGGTTGCACCAGTAGTTGTGGGTTATGCTAGTTATTTGGGAGCCAGAATCAATGAGCGCCCTGCACTTCATTCCATTGACTTCTACTTCCCCCTCCTTTCTTGGGCCCACCAGGGGGGTGGTCTCTCCTGTAGCACCACCCCTGTTCACCTGCAAAATGGGGTCTTTTGGCTTGTCCATAGTCGCCCCCATGATGATGGGCTCTACTCGTTTAAACTATGAGCTGAGTGAGAAGTGCTCTCCTCTGCATGAGTTGTGAGCTGAGGGTGGTGAGCCCATGTCTGATTGTGGTCTTGCAGCACTGCTCTGCAAACCCGGGCTATGTGTCCTTGTTTTCCACATCGGTAGCATGTGACAATTGGGGCCTGGGTTGTTGATACTGGAGGTGGTTGGATTCTTGGCAAGGTGACACGGGGTGGAGGAGTAATTCTTGCTTCAAGGTTGGTCAATCTGGTCATCTGCTCCTCTTGACAGAGAGCTAGTTTCTTTATCATCTCTGTTATCTCTGACAACTCTGATGTTGGATTAGTCTTTCCTTTCATCAGTTTTGAATTACAGTCGGGTGTCACCTGGACCTGAGTGTAGGTCCTCTTTGACTTGTGTAGTGACTGGAATTTTTTTGTTTCTTTTGTCAGATTTCTGAGCTCAGCTTGCAGCTCCCGGAAGCTCAAAAGCCTGGGTTTCATTGGAGCAATCCTCATGTACACATCCTCATCATTCAGTCCCCTTAGGAACTGCCTAGTGAGTTTACAATCCCGATCTGGGAATGGCTTACCGCCTCTTTGACTCTCCTCCACCGCCCTCAAAGTTGCCTCCAACGATATGGCATAGGAGCAAGCAGACTCTCCTGATCGCTGGCTACGTTCATAGAAGTCGGCCAGTGGGTCCAAAGACCCTTGTGTGTCGCCATATTCTGCTCTCAGTTCTTTTTCTGGGGTTTGGTCATGGGGGGTAGATTCAAAATCAACTTCCTGGCTTCACCACTGAGATGACGTACCACCGTGGAAAAGCGCAGATGAAGGGGGAGCTCTATTGCTTCCAGGAGATATTGCATGTCACGAATCCAGTCTTCTACAAGCATCCTGCTATCAGCATTACCATTGAAGACTTGGACATTTTTTACCTGATGAGTTTGCAAGAAACCACCATAAGCGCCTGAAGGAAGACTTGATGGCGCTGTGGCTCTTACTGGGTCATATAGCGGTGTAGGCATATGAGCGGAGGGTGTGGGCACCAGGGTTGGCTGAGTGACAGCATCAGGAGATACACTAGCCTGGGGGGCATAAGACGGGTACAAATGGACTGGAGTTTGGATGTGGGGAGGGGCTGCGTGGGGAGATCCAAATCCATGGGTCACATTCAAAGAATTGGGCATAGCTGCAGTGGGCCCCTGTGCATTGTTGGCAAAAAGAATACAGGGGGACTTGGGGGTTGTGGCCTGCTGCTTGGGACATGTGAAACTGGGAGGGTTTTTTTTTTTTTAACTTGTCCTGTTCAACAGCTGGGCAAACAGATGAGAGCTGAAGGCCTCTTGTGTTGGACATATTTTGCTTTAACAACAGGGGTTATGAATCTATGACAAACCAGAGGAATGTCTGAGTAAACCCCTTTTGTAGTTGAGACCAAACTTTATTAAATTCCATCATGTTTGAAAATCTTTGGTGCTGGACCTGACAGAAAAGGAAAGGAGGGAAAGATAGAGAGGGATGTTAGAGAGGAGGGGGGATAGGAGGGTGATAATAGGAGGGGGGGGAGGAGGGGTAGAACCATGAAGCAGCATAAAGCAACAACTTTACTGGATGTTTGTCGTTACGGTAAGGTTCAAGTGTAAAACAAATCTCAAAGGGCGGGGCCTGTCCACACACACATTCAGATGTTATAAACACACCTATTAACTGCAAAGATGTCCACATGTCAACATGAACACAAAACATGCACAAAATACAGATATTGTTCACACACGCATACTTATGCCTTTAAACCAACTAGTGAAATATTTCATTCAATCATGCAAACTATTAGTGCAAAGGTGAGCTAACACCTGTGCTCAGGTGAGTGTTTATGTTCTTCTAAATGAATGGTGGAATGTGAAAAGAAGGAGGAAGGGTGACCAGCCATCCCCACACCAAGACCCCCGCCGCAGCAGCAGCGGCAGCCAGAACTCCCAACGCCACCCGGCACCCAACCACCCCCCGGGCGATCACATCCGCCACTCAGGCCAGGGCCAGCAGGACCACCACGAGGCCCCCAGAGCCAGAGAGCAGGGAGGCATGGGGGGAAGAGAGCGCCGCCCCAGCCCAACCAGGGGAGCCCCCCGCCGCGCCGGGAGGGCCCAACGCAGGGCCCCACCCGAGAAGAGCGCCCACAGCCCCAGACGAGCACCTCGTCACCACCCAGGAGTTCTGGGTATCCCCCCGCCCCAACCCCAGGTACGAGCCAGGACCCCCCAAGGGAGACCCGCTCAGCGCTCCAGGCAGCCACCCACCCGGCCTACGGTTGGTCCAGGAAGGAGCAAGGCAGGGGACAGCCGGCCCCGCCCAGGAGGGGGGCACCCCGGAGAAAAGAGGGGCCCACAAGGGTTGTTGTTAACATGGCCCGACCAGGCTTGGCCACAGTTGGAATGTGGGCGGGGGCCCAGCGCCCAGGGGCAGAAACCCGAACCCACCCCACAGGGAAACGGACACCCCCGGCTCAGGTGTAATGTGAACCCCCTCCCTGCGCGGAGAGAGCCCCGCCGGGCCCAGGAAACCGGCACCCAGGGGACACGGCCGCCGCTGCCAAGGGCCCAGTACCCCCCACCAGGGATGGGGTAGGGGACAGATGGACCTAGGACCCACCTTCCTTGCATAATGTGTGTGCGTGTGTTCGTAAGTGTGTATGTGTGCATGTGTGTGTGTTTCTGTTTGAATGTATATTATGAGAAGTAAAAGGTGTGTGTACTAGGTGGGTGCAGTTAAAATTGGTGGGTAGGGCACAGAGAGGACATTCCCTGATTACTCACAGTAATGTCCCCTCACCCTCCCCACCAAGGGTCCCTAAATGTCTAAGGTGTGGTTAAAATTGGCGGGTAGGGTGCTAGGAGGACATCTGCTGCTTGCTGGCAGTGATGTCCAAGCACCCCCCCTACCAAGGGCCCTACATGTCCAAGGTGCAAATAAACACGGGGGAGAGGGGGGGCCCATTCCATACGGCAACCATGGGAGGGAGACCACTGCCAAGTAGCCCCCCCCCAAAGCGCATCGCAGGCTAAACGCCCCACCCCCTCACCCTAATATGAGATTATATGAGGAAGGGGGTGAGTTGGGGACAGCTGGCAGACTGTCTCCCAGTGGTCAAACATCCGTCCCCCAGCCCCCCCCAGCATAGGGCCCAGGTCCCGCAGCCTCGGGGCCCCATCCCCCGAGGCAGCGACGCCACAGGCCCAGCACGACCCACCCCACACAGAGAGAGAGGAGCCAGAAAGTGCCGCCCCCCCCCGGAGCAAGCCCAGGCCCCCACCCCCAGGTGCCGGCCCCGAGGGAGCTCTGGTCAGGCCCTGACGGGACCAAGGCAGCCAACCAGCCGGGGCAACCGCCGATTGCCACCAGCGGAGACCCCGACCCGTCAAACCCCCAAGGTCCCGTACCCATGGTGCCCCCCCCCCGGAAAGCCCCCCCACAAGGCAGGGCCGACAGACCCCCCCACCCCCCCAAGACCCCGCAGCCGCAGCGGGTGACGCTCAGAGCGACCGGGGGCCCCAAGAGGGCTGCCCTGCCCCGCCCCAGAGCCAGGGAAGGGTCGATCCCAGCCCCAGGTGCAGACGGGCAGCCCATCCAGTGCAGCTGGACCTACCCCCCCCGAGCAGGACCCCCCGCCGACCCCCCCCCAGCACGGACAAAGAGACCACCCTCCCAAGCAAGCCGGACCACCACCCAACCCCCCCACCACGCACCCCCCACCGCCAAGCCCAGAAGCAGGTTTATTGTTCCATAAAAAGCTTGATATGGATGAGTCTAATGTTTTGAACCATTTTAGTGGCGGTTGTGTGGGAATCATTGAAAAGAGATAATTAACTTTGGGTAAGATTTTCATTTTTACCGTGGCTACCTTGCCCATAAGGGACAGAGGCAGGTTGGTCCAGCGTGTTAGATCGTCCTGTATGTTTCTCAGTAATGGGGTGTAGTTTAGCTGCACCAGTTCTGATAGTTTGGGGGAAAAATTGATACCTAGATATTTGATATTTCCTGATTTAACTGGTATTGTGAGTCTTTGCTCCGCATTATTGTTCAGTGGTAATAAAACAGACTTATTCCAATTAATGGAATAGTCTGATATAGAAGAGATGCAAGGCGTGTGATATAATATTTGATTCCATTTGATGATGCTTCTCCAAACAAACTGATGCATTGGGGTTGGGATATAATATTTGATCCTTGATGATGCTTCTCCAAACCAAACTTATGGAGGGCAGCAAAAGGAACTTCCAGTTTACTCTGTCAAAAGCTTTTTCAGCATCCAGTGATAGTATGGTCATTTCCTGGTTATTAATGGTGGCAAAGTCTATTATATTAACAAGTCTTCGGAGATTGTCATCCGAGTGTCTGCCTTTGATAAATCCAGTTTGGTCGAAGTCAATTATGTGAGGAGTGATTTTTTCTATTCTCTGTGCTAGTGCTTTGCAGATAATTTTTACATCTGCATTGATTAGAGAAATAGGGCGATAGCTTGAAGGACTATTGGGATCTTTGTCTGGTTTTAGAAGAAGAATTATGTTGGCTGAGTTCATGTTAGGTGGCATTGATTGGCTTTCATTGATAGATGTGACCGTTTCATATAACGTTGGTGCCAGCTGTTCCCAGAATTCTTTATAAAACTCAGCAGGAAAGCCGTCAGGCCCTGGCGCTTTACCATTAGGCATAAGTAACAGAGCTTCATGAAGTTCAGACAACGAGAGCGGAGAGTGTAAGTTTGTGATTTGATCCTCATTTAACCTGGGTAGGTTTACATTATTAAGAAATGAGTCAATACTTTGCTCTGACGGATTGATCTGTGGTGTGTACAAGTTTTTATAAAAGTTTTCAAATGCGTTATTAATTTTGACCGGGTCATGAGTGACATTTCCTGTTTGGTCCATAATAGAGGTGATTGATGATTTTTCTCTATTAATTTTAAGCTGATTAGCCAGAAATTTGCCAGATTTATTAGATTTTTCAAATCTTTCAAGTCGTAGCCTTTGTATTTGAAATTGTGTCTGTTTATTAATGATGTCATTTAACTGCAGCTTTAAATTTTTCAGATCTCCCAGAATGTGTTCCTGTGCAGAGGCAGCATAAGCAGTCTCCAGGGTTTTGATTTTATTTTCTTATTCTAATAAATCTGCTTTCTCTTTGCGTTTTTTGTGCGTTGAATAAGAAATGATTTTCCCTCTCATTACTGCCTTTGCTGTTTCCCACAGAATGCACGGTGAGATGTCTGGAGTATTGTTGAATTCTAGGAAGATTGCCCACTCTTTTTTAAAGAATTCAAGAAATTCCTGGTCCTTTAACAGGGACGTATTAAACCTCCAGGTTGTACCTGAGGGTGTCGATATTTCCCTAGAAATATTTACAGAGACTGGTGCATGATCACTGATAATAATCGGATGAATGTTGGAACTTTTAATTTCTTTTAAAAGAGAGTTACTGAATTGTGAACTGGGGAAAAAAAGGTGAACCCTTTAGTGCTTGGATGACATGAGCGCCAAGCGTCGCAGAGACCCAGATCATTCATGTACTGCTTTAGAATATTTGCGGACCGCCATGTACGCTGGTTGGCAGCTGTGCTGAGTCTGTCAAGTTCAGGGTCCAAAACAAGGTTGACGTCTCCTCCTATAATGATTGTGGAGTCAGAGTGAACTGAGAGTGAGGTGAAGAATCTGTGAAAGAAGGAAGAGTTGTCAACATTCGGGCCGTAGATACTGGCTATGCAATAGTCCTTATTCTGAATGGATATATTAATAATTACAAATCTACCTTCTGGGTCAGTAACTGTATCCTTATGAGTAAATGTAACATTTTTATTAATCAGAACAGCAACTCCTCTTTGCTTGGAGTTATAACTAGAAAAATATATGACAGGAAATTTTGAGCTGCACAGGAGGTCCTGAGATTGTGTACATAAATGTGTCTCCTGCAGTAGAGCTATATCTGCTTTAAGATCATCCAGGTGATTTAACACTTTCAATCTCTTTGGCCCAGAGCCAAGCCCACGCACATTCCAGCTAACGATGTTAAGACTGTTCATAACCGCTCTGACCAAGAGAATGTAAGGCTAAATAGAGCGTGTGCCGGTCCATGTGCGCGTGCCAGCTGATCGATGAAGAAACACTGTGCGTTTGTGTGCGTGAGCGTTTCCTGACTGTGTGAGCTGCATGTTGCATGTGTCCTATGTGGGCTTATGTGAGGTGTTTGCGGGATGTCCGCGAGTGTGTGCTGGTTCGCGTGTGCTTGCCCGTGTGCGCGCTTGTCTGCGCGCGCGCTGCCCGTTCCGTGCATAAATAAAAACCAACTTACCGGGGGACGTGTTGCCTTTGGATAATTTACATATGAGGAGGGGGGAGAGAGAGGGAAACTAAAAAGAAGAAAGAGGTAAAGAAAAACAGAAAGAAACAAACATAACAACAGAAACATGAGAGGGGAGAAAACTTAAACTGCTTCAACAAGATGGAGGTGTGGATGATTGATGAGCCGGTTTCATTCATTCTACACGTTTGGCCGCTGTTTCCAGCGCAGCACGGATGTCAGATCTTCAGCAAAGCCAGGGGGTGATCTCCGGGTCTCAGAAGAGCCTTCCATCTACAAAGAGTTTATCCACAGAAACCACGGCTCTGGACCCGTTGGCAAGGTGTTTTTTCCTCAGAGGAAAAAGGATCTTTCGGCGCCGCAGGATCTCAACCGGAAACTGGTCATTGACACTAAAATGTGTGCTCTTCAACTCGCGGCCGCGGCTCTTCACCATCTCCTTTTGCTTGTAGTTGTCCAACTTGGCTACAATCGGTCGTGGATGCTGGTTGTCGGACCTTCTTCCTCCGAGCCGGTGCACCCTCTGGAACGCTATCTTCTGCACCTCCTCCTTGGGGAGCTTCAGGTGGGCTTCAATGAAGGATTTCACCGTCGCCTCCGGGTCCTCTCCTGCCTCCTCTGGAACCCCCGCGATCACCAGATTGTCCCTCATGCTCCTCGACTGAAGATCCAGGAGGGTTTCTTTAATCGAGCGGTTTTCTTCAGAAAGGCGAGCGGTGTCACTGCTCAAGGTCTTGACACTTTCTCTGAGGGCCTGATTCTCCGCTGCGAGCTCCTGCACCTGCTGCTGGCTGAACTCCAGAGACTCTCGCAGGCCTTGGAACTCTCTGTGGAGGATCTCCAGCAGATTCAAGCGGCCGTCAAGGCTGGAGAGCTTTTTATCAATGGAATCTAAAGCATCGCTGATTCCACTGCCTGGAGAGGAGGCAGCTCCGGGAGAACTTCCTGATCGGACGCGTTTGGAGGAAGGAGTGGTGGTGTTGGTCTTCCCCATAACGACGGTATTGTAGCAGCCGTCTATATAATTCTCCAGGTCCTCCAGGCTGTCAAAAGGCTTATTTAACTTTTACAGATGTTAGTTTAACAGCTAATTTGATATGGCGGTAAAATGATATAATAATGAAATGTTTGTTCTGCTACTTACGCACCGCCAAGCTGAGTTGCCACACCGGTCTCGTTGAGTCTCGCGATACTACAGCATCTCGCTCAGACTGGGAGGTTTGCCCCAGCTCTGCACCTTGGTATGTCAGCTCAGCTTGAGGGAAGTCATCACAGCTAGTGGGTACCTGGGATCTGGGCTGATAAACTTGTGTTGGGAAAGGATAGATTGTTGAGTGGTTCCTGGTGGGCTGCTGCATACTCTTTGAGTCTGGGAAGTTAAGACATGGGGAGGCCGGGGGTGGAAGGAAAGCTGTGCATGCTGGAAAGCTGTGCATGCTGGTCTGGGGCACTGGGTGTGTTGCCATTGAGGTTACAGCGGGTGTCATGGTGGACCCTTGAGCTGCAGCTGCACCCAGATCAGTATAGGGTGACAAAATGGGGGTTGCTGGGGTGAACTGCGTACAAAGTGTGGATTCTGTGGGCTGCCGAACTGGAGTTTGGAACTGCAATGGCTGGGTAGGGAGGAATTGAGTGGTTCGCTTTGACCTCACCGATGGCTGTTGGTTGTTGGTGCCCGCCCTTGCTCCTTCACTGAGGGGAGGGGTGTGTGTTGTCCTTGGTGAGCTGTAACTGTGATTTATCCCCTGCCCTGGAATGGGTAGGGAGCCTGATATGGCTGCAGGAGAACCATTCTCCTGTGGGGGGACTAGACGGTCACTCATCATCTTCAAGTCTCTCTCCCTTTGATTTGGTTAGCAGAATAAAAATGTATGTACCTTCAACTATTGGTAGCCTAACGTACCCCAAGCTGTGTGCCAGCACAATATTCAGAAAATTAGATAAATGTGTGATGATTCTTACATAATAATTCCCTCAAAAAGAACATTCACTCAAAATGTTATTACACAGCTGTATGTTTAGCACAAAAAAATGAGAGATTAGTTATGTTTGCTTAGATTATGTCATTAGCACAATGTTTCACACAGGAAAATAATAACAAATAAATAAGTGTACCATTCAATTTGCTATAAAACTGCTGATAAATCCACACTCTTACAACAAAACAAAAATTAATTTATCACAGAACACACTTTGATGGTAACTTTTCAATACCGTAGCGTTGTTAAAGCGTACACTTCTTCTGTCTTGAAACACCACGATCCGGGTCACAGCACCAAAGATGTAACCCACTCCATGCAGGATCCACACCTCTCTACCCCGAAGACTCTGCGTTGTGTTATTTGTTGTTGATAAGGGGTACCCAGTGAGGCAGGAGTCGGACACACGGTGATCAAGGGTCGTGGCTCAGACCGCGCCGTTTATTTGGTCTTGATGCTGACAATTCCACCTTCCAAACCATAAACGAACACTCAGTCTCAGCTGGTCATTTACAAAACCGTATAGATGCAAATTTAAACTAAGGCACTAAACAGAACTAAAAAAAACTAAGTGCTGTGTTTCATTAGCTGCTAAGCATAGAAATAAAGTGCATAGATAACTACATAGCTAACAATAAAAAACTGACAAGCTCATATTAAACAATGAAATAAAACTCCACAAAAACCCTTTCAGGTGGCAACTGAACATCTCAACACAAATATATTTTTGCATGAACCTCATAACAATTTCTTATGGTCAAGTTATTTAACTAGGATGCAGAGGGTGCAATCTACAGTGCTTACCTTCCAAACCATAAACGAACACTGAGGGAATTCGCGCCACACAGAGTAGTACAGAACTCCAAATACGGTGTCCCGTGAGGGATAAAATAGAGAACAAACCTGAACCCAGAGAGCTCATGCAGCACAATAGCACCCCCTGCTGACTCATTTAGGCTAGTGCTTTACATCTATTTTGAGTTGTGAAGGGTGTGTGTACTGTGTGCATTTATTTATGTACAAAAGTTGGGTTATATTATTAGTCAATAGAATTATCATAAATCTGTAGGTAGTTTTTAAGATGAATATTTACCATTTACTACAACTCTATAGTGAAAAAAAAACATAATTTAACAGGTCATAACTAAAAATGTGCCAGTCAAAGGATTGAGAACAGCAAACATGAGCTAATTTTTCTTCTTTGAAGAAGAGATTGATATAGGGTATGAAAATGTAAATGTCCAATTCATAAATGTTTTTTATAAGGCCTATATTGTAGTCCAGGGGTGGGCAAGTATTTTAACTGGCGGGCCACATAGGGTTCTAAAATTCAATAGCAGGGCCGGACCAGGAGCAGATGCGTAGAGTGAGAAATAAACAACATGGAATGTAGATGAAAACATTTGGATGGAAAATTATATTCTAAAACAAAATATTCTAGAGTTTTTAGTTTAAAACTTTTCCCATTTTAGATCTCTTTTTTATTGTGAAGTCCTTTGGTACCTTCAAGAAGTTGAAAAGTGCTACAAATAAAGTTTCATTCATTCATGATTCTTTTAATAAACTAAGTAACACTATTTGTAGTGTAGTGGAGGTGTTATATGCTTTGTGTCCACAGGTGTCACTGTAAGATTTAAGTTTGCATTGTTGTGGTGCAGTGAAAGACAACTGAATAAACAGACGGTAGACTGAAACTTAACTCCGTACACGTTGTATATTACATGGTGTCAGAAGTGAAGAAACTTGGCAGGAAAGAGGAAGAAAATCGAGCAGATGAAACCACCGACTTCACTAAGTCTAGAAGGAAATCTAGCAGAAAATTGAAGGATCTGGATCCAGAGATTTGAACTTTTCCTTGTCGCCAGCGGAATCAATGAAAAGTCTGACGCGGTGAAAAGAGCCACATTCCTGCACGTGGCTGGGGATGAAGCAATTAAGGTATTCAACACCTTTGACTTTGATGAAGATGTCGATGACTATGATACGATGAAAGAGATGTTCAGGCAACAATGTGAGCCAAGAAAAAATGTGACTTATTTGAGACACCTTTTCTTCACACGCCTGCAAGTAAAATCAAAAACTGTTGATGCGTGTGTGACTGATTTAAAAAATAAAGCAAGAGACTGTGAGTTTGAGCATCTTACTGACTCACTGATACGGGATAGAGTTGTTTGTGGAATAATGGATGATCAAGTTAGAGGACGACTATTACGAGAACCTGACCTCACAAAAAGCAATAGACATTTGTAGAGCCATTGAGTTAAGCCGGAGTCAGCTCAAAAGTCTACATGAGAAGGTTGAAATTCCAGTTCATAAAGTCACCAAGCAAAAACAACATGAGAGAAAGAAAGATGATGGATTAAAGTCACAGAGCATAAAGATGAGAAATCAAGGAAACTGCACTAGATGTGGCTACAAGCATGATCCAAGAAAATGTCCTGCTTATGGACAAGTGTGCAAAGCCTGCTACAGAAAAAATCATTATGCAAAAATGTGTAATTCACGAAGACAACAAGATAACCACAAAGTGCAACAGATAAACAAGGCTGAGGCAGGTGATCAAGAATTTTTCATTGGCTCTATACAAGCAGAAAAACATGAACACCCAGTCTCGCAGATTAATACTGAGGGAGCAAAGAAAGAAAAGTGGCATGAAAGTCTGATCGTCAACAAGAAAGTTTTGAGAGTCAGGCTGGATACTGGAGCTGACTGTAATGTAATTTCCATGAGGGACCTCAGAAAGCTGAGATTGGACAAAAAGGTGAGCAGATCTTACTCCAAGTTTGTCGCTTATTTAGGTAAAAAAATTCAGACAAAAGGAATAATCATGTTGACATCTCAGTACAAAGATAAAAACTATGATATGGAGTTTGAAGTCATAAAGAACAAGGCACCTGCAATTTTGGGAGGAGAGTCATGTGAGTAAATGGGTCTTGTCAAAAGACTGCATGTGCTTGAAGCAGAGAGTGACATTCTTGGTGAATATGAGGATCTCTTCCCTGGATTAGGCTGTTTACCTGGACTATATCACATCAAGACAGATCCAGATGTCAGTCCAGTCATCCATGCACCCAGGAAACAGCCTGTTGCTCTGAAAGACAAAATTGAAACAGTTGAAAAGAATGGAAAGCTTGGGAGTAATAACCAAACAAACAGAACCCACCGAGTGGGTAAATAGTATGGTGACTGTAGCAAAACCTAACAAAGTTCGTATCTGCATTGACCCACAAGACCTGAATGCTGCCATTAAAAGAGAACATTATCCACTGAGAACAATTGAGGAAGTGGGAGCTGAGATGCCAAATGCCAAATATTTTTCCGTTTTGGATGCAAACCATGGATTTTGGCAAATCCAACTTGATGAAGAAAGCTCCCACCTGTGTGCATTCAACACACCATTTGGCAGATAACGATTTAAAAGACTTCCATTCTGCATTTTCTCAGCACCAGAAGTGTTCCAAAGATGCATAGCTAGACACCTAGAGAGTGTGTTCAATGTCATAGATGACATCCTGGTTTGGGGAGAGAACATTGAGCAGCGTGACTGTTGACTCAGGCAACTGCTAGAACACATTCGGAAAATCAATCTGAAACTGAATAAAAGTAAGTATAAGATAAGAATGAAAGAAAATTTTTGATTTTGATTTGAAATGGTTTATTTCAAGCAATTAAGTACAAATAATACACAAAAGCAATATAATCTTCAGTTATACATTCATACAGTAACTAATCAAACTTAGGATAATTAGACATATTAATAAATATTGCTTGAAAGGGAGTGGAAGAAAGTGAACTTATATAATCCCACCCCGTTATACTATAACCATTTTATTACATGATTTATCAATATCCGGTTCCCAGTTTTTACCAGACAGAATTAAAAATCATAAGGTATCATTAAGCACATGACAAAGATGAATTACTTAATTATTATGTAAAAAATAACTATTTTAGAAATCAACATGACAAATGCAGATCAGTTATCTAAAATATATGCAGATTATGTTACTTATAAAAGTCATTCATATGATTATAACATAATACTATATCAGTAAAATAGACACAACACTGTTTCAGAGATTTTCATATCAAAATTTCATCAAGTATCAAAAGTTAAAAACGTGCAAAATTATGCTACATTAGGAAAGATTTTTGAATCACTTTATGAATTTTTGGAGTGAAGTAATATATTAAACATCAATCAATTTAACCATTTTCAATAAGTGATTAATCATTTGTTTTACTTTTTTATATATATATTTTTTCTTTTTATATATATATTAAAGTAATGCTGAAAGGGAAAAATAAAAGAGTCCATAATCTGTCGATTGTCCAAGGTTGGCATTTCTTCTTCTGCTGATTAACAGCTGATCTTCTGGGTTTAAACAGTTTCTAGTCTCTTCCATGTTATGTCTGCAGACATTAGATTCAGGTCCATATCCTTCTTCAGCTGATATCAGCTGCGGTGAAAGTTGAGGTCAAGTTGTCAGCATGTCAGAACTCTCTGACATGCTGTTATTCAGGTGACGTCAGACATATGGAGAAAGTGATGAATCCAGGTGTCATATTTCTTGAAATGATTTGGCTCTTTGATTTATTACTCCATGTTGTTAAATCACCTACATTGGACATGTGCTCAGTGAGCAGGGACTCAAGCCAGATCCAGAAAAGGTCCAAGCCATTCAAAACAGGTCTGCACCAGAGGTTCACAGGGTTATTGCAATACCTCTCTAAATTCATCCCTAACCTTTCAGACATTAGTGCCCCTCTTAGGAAGTTGGAAGGAAACATGAAATGGCATTGGGGAACAGAGCAGCAACATAGTTTTGACAAGCTAAAAGCACTAGTCAGCCAAGCACCAGTTCTGAAGTACTATGACGTGAACAAACCAGTTACGTTGTCTGTGGATGCAAGTTCAGAGGATTTGGGAGCGGTGCTACTTCAGGAAGGCCAGCCGGTAGGTTGTTGCTGCTCCTTGCCTTTCTGCCCGGTCGCTCTGGGCGTCACCCGCTCCGGCTGCGGGGTCTTGGGGGGGTGTGGGGGGGGGGTCTGTCGGCCCTGTCTTGTGGGGAGGCTTTCCGGGGGGGGGGGCACCATGGGTACGGGGCCTTGGTGGTTTGATGGGTCGGGATCTCCGCTGGTGGCAATCCGCGGTTGCCCCGGCCGGTTGGCTGCCTTGGTCCCGTCGAGGCCTGACCAGAGCTTCCTCGGGGCCGGCGCCTGGGGGTGGGGGCCTGGGCTTGCTCCGGGGGGGGCGGCGCTTTCTGGCTCCTCTCTCTCTGTGTGGGGTGGGTCGTGCTGGGCCTGGGGCGTCGGTGCCTCGGGGGATGGGGCCCCGAGGCTGGGGGACCTGGGCCCTATGCTGGGGTGGGCTGGGGGACGGATGTTTGACCACCGGGAGACAGTCTACCAGCTGTCCCCAACTCACCCCCTTCCTCATATAATCTTATATTAGGGTGAGGGGGTGGGGGGTTTAGCCTGCAATGCGCTTTGGGGGGGGGGGGCTACTTGGCAGTGGTCTCCCTCCCATGGTTGCCGTATGGAATGGGCCCCCCCTCTCTCGGTTTTATTTGCACCTTAGACATGTAGGGCCCTTGGTAGGGGGGGTGCTTGGACATCACTGCCAGCAAGCAGCAGATGTCCTCCTAGCACCCTACCCGCCAATTTTAACCGCACCTTAGACATTTAGGGACCCTTGGTGGGGAGGGTAAGGGGACATTACTGTGAGTAATCAGGGAATGTCCTCTCTGTGCCCTACCCACCAATTTTAACTACACCCCCCTAGTACACACACCTTTTTACTTCTCATAATATACATTCAAACACAAACACACACACATGCACACATACACCCTGGACAGGCCCCGCCCTTTGAGATTTGTATTACACTTGAACCTTACCGTAATGATAAACATCCAGTAAAGTTGTTGCTTTAGGCTGCTTCATGGTTCTACCCCCCCCCCCCCCCCATCCTCTCTAACATCCCTCTCTCTTCTTCCCTCCTTTCCTTTTCCGTCCGGTCCAGCACCAAAGATTTTCTAATATCATAAATGTAATAATTTAATTTAATAAAGTTTGGCCTCAACTACAAAAGGGGTTTATTCAGACATTCCTCTGGTTTGTCTGTAGATTCATAACCCCTGTTGTTAAAGCAAAATATGTCCAACACAAGAGGCCTTCAGCTCTCATCTGTCTGCCCAGCTGTTGGACAGGACAAGTTAAAAAAAAAAAAAAAGAAATGCAACAGCAGAAGATGCTGAGTTGAGACTGGTCGCAAAGGCAATTTGGAGTGGGTGGCCAGAAAAGTAGAGACAACTTCCAGACAAGATCAAGCAATAGTGGACATTTAGAGAAGAATTCGCTTATGAAGATGGACTAATATTCAAGAAATCAAGTTTGGTAGTTCCACACACAATGAGAAGTGAAATACTCGGAAAAGTCCATGAATCACACTTGGGAATAGTTAAATGTAAGGAGAGAGCCCGAGATGTACTGTTCTGGCCAGGTATGGCTAAACAGATAGAGGAAGTTGTGGCTCATTGTGCTGTATGCAACACACACAGAAACAACAATCCCAAAGAGCCACTTATGCCACATCCAGCTCCTGAAAGAGCATGGGAAAAAGTAGGTGTGGATTTGTTTCGCTTTAATGATGCTGAGTTCTTAATGTGTGTGGATTATTTTTCAAAGTTCCCACATATCGTAAAACTGAGTGGAACCACAAGCAAACACATCACCATTGCACTCAAGTCCGTTTTTGCAAGACTTGGGGTGCCTGATGAGTTATTCTCAGACAATGGCAGACAGCTGGTGAGCCAGGAGATGGAGGATTTCAGCACTGCATGGGATTTCAAACACACCACCTCCAGTCCCACTTTCCCACAATCAAATGGACAGGCTGTGAGGGTGGTTCAGTAAGTAAAAAACCTGTTAAAGAAAGCACAAGACAGTGGTGGTGACCCATACTTAGCCTTGCTAGAATACCGGAATACACCACTAGATGGGGTTGGCCTTTCACCGGCACAATTGCTCCTTGGGAGAAGACTCAAGTCAATAATACCTGTGACAAAGGCATTGTAACAACCTGCTCTTTATGAAAATGCCAGGAGTGACCTTGTGAGGAGACAGACAAGACAGAAACAATCCTTTGATCAAAGAACCAGGATACTGTCGGAACTCCAAGATGGGGAAAATGTGAGGATTAGGCAATGCAGCAAGTGGGAACCAGCCACTGTGATAAATAAACAGTGAATGGATTTGTGATGGCGGCGGCGCGCACGTGTACAGCGGCTCTCAGCTCTCCAGCATGGCTTTTTGTTCTATTGTTTGTATTTTATTTACTTTTGGATTTTTGCTACGCCGATTTTAAATACCACTGCCAGTACCTGATAGACCTTGGGCTGAGACAAACCCAGTCGGTAACAAAGAACTTTCAGCAGCGCCACAACATCCCAAAGGAAATAGCGAGGCTACCGAGGTCTCCGTGGATGGTAAGCCCACCCGGCAAGCGACAAAGGCGGAGGAGAGAGAGGAAGCAGAAGCAAGGCTGCCGGGCTGGCCCAGAGGCTAAGCTACGTAAACAACCACACAGACCCGCAATTCCAAGCCTCCTCCTCTCAAATGCGAGGTCCATCATCAACAAGATGGACGAACTGGAACTACTAACAGCCAAAAACAGCTTCACAAGGAACTGCAGTCTGATTATCATCACCTAATCATGGCTACAACCGCGTATCCCGACGCCGCGATTGAGCTAGCGGGACGCACGCTACATCGTCAGGACAGAGATCACAGCTCCGGTAAGAGCAGAGGAGAGGGGCTTTGTGTTTATGTGCACAACGAGTGGTGTAGCAACAGCAGGATCACCGAAAGACACTGCTCCCCGGACTTGGAGGCTGTAGCCATCTTATGCAGGCCCTTCTATCTCCCGAGGGAATTCACAGCTGTTCTGGTGCTAGCTGTTTACATACCACCAGATGCTAACACTGGCATGGCACTCAACCTCCTGCTAACTATCATCAACAAGCAACAGCTCGCCCACCCTGATGGACTCTTGATTATTGCTGGGGATTTCAACCAAGCACGTCTTAAAACTGTGCTCCCCAAATTCACACAGTATGTGAAGTTTGCCACCAGAGGAGTAAACACTTTAGACCAAGTTAACTCAAACATTAAACAGGCTTACAAAGTCACCCCCCTCCCCCATCTAGCAGGCTCAGATCACCTCTGCTTGTCCCTCACCCCCACCTACACCCCCCTAAGAAGGAAAACAAAGCCAGAAACAAAGACCATCAGGATCTGGCCCGAGCTGCCCTCACACAACTGCAGGACTGCTTCTCAAACACACTCTGGGACACTTTCTACAGCCAAAATCTGCAAGAACACACGGACACAGTCCTTTCCTATATAAACCACTGCATAGGCAATGTGACTGTGAACAAAAGGATCAGAATTTTCCCAAATCAGAAACCATGGATGACCAGCGAAGTAAAATCTCTCCTAAAAAAACGAGACACCGCCTTCAGGTCAAGGGACAGTGACTGGCTCCAATACAGCGCAGCCAGATCTGCCCTAAAAAAAGGCATAAAGAAGGCCAAAATGCCCTACAAAAAAGGAGATTGAAGAGCACTTCGCTGACAACAACCCCAGGAAGATGTGGCAGGGGATAAACCACATCACAAATCAAAGGAGCAGCAACACAGTGTCCACTGGAGCGGATGCCTCCTTGGCAAGGGAGCTAAACCATTTCTTTGCCAGGTTTGACATGCAGAGGCCCCCAGCAGACACGCCACAATCATCACCACCCCACACCAACAGTACCCTAGTACTCCAGGAGCATGAAGTACGACGGGTGCTTAAATCAGCCAACCCCAGGAAGGCAATGGGACCAGATGGAGTACCAGGCAAAGTACTCAGCGCATGCGCCGACCAATTAGCGGACGTCTTCACCGGAATCTTTAATCAGTCCCTACAACAGTGCAGTATCCCAGCCTGCCTCAAAACCTCCACCATAATTCCGGTTCTCAAAAAGCCAGCAGCAGACAGCCTCAACGACTACAGGCCAGTCGCCCTCACACCTGTAATCATGAAGTGTTTTGAAAGACTGATAGCAAAACACATCAAAGATAATCTCCCACCCACCCTCGACCCGCTCCAGTTTGCCTACAAACCAAATCGCTCAACAGATGATGCTATTTCCACCACTCTTCACTCTGCCCTGAGCCACCTGGACCACCCAGGGAACTACGCAAGGCCGCTCTTTCTGGACTTCAGCTCAGCCTTTAACAACATCATCCCAGACATCCTGACAGAGAAACTGCTTCACCTGGGCCTTTCTTCCACCATCTGCTCATGGATTAAAGACTTTCTGTCAGAACGACCACAATCTGTTAAACTTGGACCCCACCTTTCATCCACCATCACCACCAGCACAGGATCACCACAAGGATGTGTACTGAGCCCACTCCTCTTCACGCTCTACACATCGGACTGCTCGCCGACCCACCCCTGCAACACAATCATCAAATTTGCTGATGACACTGCTGTGGTCAGGCTCATCTCAGGGAAAGATGAGACTCTCTACATGGATGAAGTCAGCAGACTGGAAAAGTGGTGTTCAGAAAACAACCTCCACCTGAACACCACCAAAACAAAATAAATAATCCTGGACTTCAGAAAGGGGAGAGTGGACCCGCTCCTGCTTTATATAAATGGGGTCAGCGTGGACAGGGTTTACTCTATCTGCTACCTAGGTGTGCTGATCACAGAGGAGCTCTCCTGGACTGCAAACACCACTGCGGCAGTAGGGAAGGCCCAGCAGTGTCTCCACTTTCTGAGAATACTCAGGAGGAACAACCTGGACAAGAAGCTACTGGTGACCTTCTACAGAGCCGCCATAGAGAGCATCCTGGTATGCAGGATGCTCAGCCGCAGACAGGAAAGCGCTGCAGAGGGTGATCAACACGGCCCAGAAAATCACCGGCTCCCCCCTGCCCAGCCTAGAGGACATTGCTGGCTCTCGCTATACGAGCTGAGCCAGGCAAATCATCAAGGACTCCCACCATCCCAACCACCACCTGTTCCAACTGCTACCGTCAGGCCGACGGTACAGATCCCACAAGGCTCTCACAAATAGACTCAAGAACAGTTTTTTTTCCGAGAGCAGTCAACCTCATAAATAAATGTGAATCCCACAAAAAGCTGTAACTCGTGCAATATCTGAAACCAATGTGCAATATTAACAATTCACAGTGCAATGTAATGCAATTTAAAATAGTTATGTAGCTTTGTACATATGTATATTTTCAGTTAAACACAATTTTATTGTTCTTTAGAAGATTATCTATTTTTATTGTTTAAGCAGCTGGAGAGGACCGGAAATCTCGTTGTCACAAGTTTCTTGTGTAACAATGACAATAAAGGCTTTCTGATTCTGATTCAATATGCCAAAATCCTACATAGTTAAAGCACCAAGTGGACAAGTGTACAGGCGGAACCGCAGAGACCTGCTTCAAACCAAAGAGACTTCATTTCCAAGGACATCACAGGATACTTTGTCAGAGAATGCCTGTGAAGTGGATTCAGAGACATTTCCAAGTGTTGACTCACCCTGCTCAACTCAAGATGGTTTAACTGGACCACAGAGTCAAGAACTAATGACTGACATCACTGAATGTTTCAATAGCCCTGTGAAAATAACACGCTGTCGTCGGCCTATAAGAATGCCGCAGCGTTATCGGGACTGAAAAGAAAAATGTTGAGAGGTTGTATACCAGGGGTGGCGAACACCCGGCTTGCGAGCCGCATGTGGCTCTTGGCCAATGAGGGTGCGACTCTTTGGTCTCATCATATTTTCTATATACTTTGCCTCATTTCATAGTTTTTTCCCTCTCAAACCACACTCAAACCGCCAGAGGGTATTAAAAATAAATAATAAAAGTAATTTGGCAGTGTGTGTGTGTGCTTGATGCTGCTCTCGACACATACGTGTCCGCCAATCATCTGCCCGGGTTACGCCCACTGTCAGAACACATAGACAAGAACACATGGTCAAAATGGTGAAATTCAGAGTATAAGATAAACACAGGACGTTTCTGGAAGAACCGGAAGATTCTTACTTTTTACTGAACAGAATGGAAAGTCACAATGTTTATCATTATGAGCTTTTGGAAGCAGTAACATTGTTCATGGCAGAAAAGAACAAAACGTATCCCGGAGAAAATTAAAAACTCTTCCTGATTATCTGACACAAAGTGTTTCCTTATTAACTAGTTGAAGCTTTTCAAAGTCCACATTCAAAACGGCAATCATTCCATGTTCCTTCTTTGCGGAGCTCACAGCAGAAAGCTGCAATCCACATAAATAAAGCGCAGAATGTGACGCTGCTTGCGCAACTGGACTGAAACGACCGCAGATCACTTTTCTCATGGATCCTTTAATGCAGAGACTGACTGATGAGATCCCCGCTGGTCACTGATGAGGCAGATAGAGAACTGGAGATAAATGAGCTGAAATCTCTCTGAAAGAAGGCCCTGTTACGTTTTGGAGAACGGAGAATTCCCCGTATGTAAAAGAGCTGGTCTCAATCTGATGTCCACATTCTCCTCACTATGTGTCTGCCAGTCCCTGTTTATTACCTTGAACCACATGAAATCAAGGCATCGGTCCGTTCTGACTGACACTCACGTAAAGGAACTGATCAGAGAGGTTACCGGGAGTTAGCCCCGCCTTCAGCCCCTAAGACTCATGGGAAGGGGGGAATCTCAATTGTAAAACCATAAGTCAGGGACCTGTTTGCAGAAGTGACTTGAATGCCATTTAGCTGTATGTGTGTGTATTCAAGTTAATGGGCTCTTAATGTGTACGGGGGGAGGGAATAACGCAGCCAGTTTAATGGTAATTCAGCTGATTACTACTCTGAAGTATTAACTTAACTGTTGCAATGTAATAACATTTAATATATTATTTGCTTTTGATGCAAAAAGACAGTCATTCAATTTTATATAAAAACATGTAAAGGCAAGAAATTCTAATGAAGTTGAAATTAATTTAAGTTGCACACAATTGAAATGTAATGTATTGAATGTGTTTATTGTGAATATGAATCACTCAAACACCAGAAGGATGCTCTGTCCAGATGTTTGTGTATTTGTTGGTGTAAGGGTCATTAAAAGAGTAATGTGAGTTACAAAGAATTACCAGTTAAATACTGTTGGATAAATGGTGAAAATATTCAGTTTTTATCATCATAAATCTGACTTCAGAGGAGTCCAGCAACAACCTCACTGCCCGTCACTGAGTAGTTGTGTGACAGAGAGAGGCAGAGAAAAGAGTGAAATAGAGAGAGAGTGTGTGTCTGTGTGTGTGTGTGTATGCGATGAGAGAGAGGTGCCTGTGTGTGTGGAGGGGGTCTCTGACCTCCAGGGTAGTCTCTGTGTTAACTCTGGTTTAGCTGCATTTGATGTGTGTATTGAGGGTGGATACTTTCCTTGAAATAAACACAAGTACAATACTTGCTGTTCTGGTGTAGGGAGAGGAGTGTGTTATGGAAAATAATATGGCTTTAATTGTGTGTTTGTGTGTGTACGTCGTGGCAGGTCAGTGTGTGGTGTGGCTCTTTGACTCTCACAGTGAAAAAATTCGGCTCTTGGTGTCAAACTTGTTCGCCACCCCTGTTGTATGTGACAGGGTCACATTATGACTATGAAAAGAAAAGAAAAAAAAAGGAGAAACATTAGTTCTACCTGGGTTTGTGTATGAGGGGACTAACGTGTTGTTTTTTTTCCTGAAAAAACATGTTATCCACTGTCATTTCTGGATGTGGTCTTTGTGTTATATTGGAGGGTGGATTTACTTATGTTATGGACAGTTCACCTGACGCACGGCAGTCACGCCCCAAAGTTATAAAATGGGGTCGGAACAGGTGCGCAAGGGGAGGGGAAGAAAGGTGAAA
>JALJSC010000055.1:89387-131407 GCA_023969325.1 Oryzias curvinotus
TCTTCCCCCATCTGCTCATGGATTAAAGACTTTCTGTCAGATACGACCACAATCTGTTAAACTGTGACCCCACCTTTCAATCCACCATCACACCAGCACGGATCACCACAAGGAATGTGTACTGAGCCCACTCCTCTTCACGCTCTACACATCGGACTGCTCGCCGACCCACCCCTGCAACACAATCATCAAATTTGCTGATGACACTGCTGTGGTCAGGCTCACTCTCAGGAAAGATGAGACTCTCTACATGGATGAAGTCAGCAGACTGGAAAAGTGGTGTTCAGAAAACAACCTCCAACCTGAACACCACCAAAACAAATAAATAATCCTGGACTTCAGAAAGGGGAGAGTGGACCCGCCCCTGCTTTATATAAATTGGGGTCAGCGTGGACAGGGGGTTTACTCTATCTGCTACCTAGGTGTGCTGATCAACAGAGGAGCTCTCCTGGACTGCAAACACCACTGCGGCAGTAGGGAAGGCCCAGCAGTGTCTCCACTTTCTGAGAATACTCAGGAGGAACAACCTGGACAAGAAGCTACTGGTGACCTTCTACAGAGCCGCCATAGAGAGCATCCTGGTATGCATGGATGCTCAGCCGCAGACAGGAAAGCGCTGCAGAGGGTGATCAACACGCCCAGAAATCACCAGCTCCCCCCTGCCCACCTAGAGGACATTGCTGGCTCTCGCTATACGAGCTGAGCCAGGCAAATCATCAAGGACTCCCACCATCCCAAACCACCACCTGTTTCCAACTGCTACCGTCAGGGGCCGACGGTACAGATCCCACAAGGCTCTCACAAATAGACTCAAGAACAGTTTTTTTCCCAGAGCAGTCAACCTCATAAATAAATGTGAATCCCACAAAAAACTGTAACTCGTGCAATATCTGAAACCAATGTGCAATATTAACAATTCCCAGTGCAATATAATGCAATTTAAAATAGTTATGTAGCTTTGTACATATGTATATTTTCAGTTAAACACAATTTTATTGTCTTTAGAAGATTATCTATTTTTATTGTTTAAGCAGCTGGAGAGGACCGGAAATCTCGTTGTCACAAGTTTCTTGTGTAACAATGACAATAAGGCTTTCTGATTCTGATTCAATATGCCAAAATCCTACATAGTTAAAGCACCAAGTGGACAAGTGTACAGGCGGAACCGCAGAGACCTGCTTCAAACCAAAGAGACTTCATTTCAAGGACATCACAGGATACTTTGTCAGAGAATGCCTGTGAAGTGGATTCAGAGACATTTCCAAGTGTTGACTCACCCTGCTCAACTCAGATGGTTTAACCTGGACCACAGAGTCAAGAACTAATGACTTGACAAACACTGAATGTTTCAATAGCCCTGTGAAAATAACACGCTGTCCGTCGGCCTATAAGAATGCCGCAGCGTTATCGGGACTGAAAAGAAAAATGTTGAGAGGTTGTATACCAGGGGTGGCGAACACCCGGCTTGCGAGCCGCATGTGGCTCTTGGCCAATGAGGGGTGCGACTCTTTGGTCTCAATCATATTTTCTATATACTTTGCCTCATTTCATAGTTTTTTCCCTCTCAAACCACACTCAAACCGCCAGAGGGTATTAAAAATAAATAATAAAAGTAATTTGGCAGTGTGTGTGTGTGCTTGATGCTGCTCTCGACACATACGTGTCCGCCAATCATCTGCCCGGGTTACGCCCACTGTCAGAACACATAGACATAGATTTGATGTGCGTGCAGACTGTTACCCTTATGGTCAAAATGGTGAAATTCAGAGTATAAGATAAACACAGGACGTTTCTGGAAGAACCGGAAGATTCTTACTTTTTACTGAACAGAATGGAAAGTCACAATGTTTATCATTATGAGCTTTTGGAAGCAGTAACATTGTTCATGGCAGAAAAGAACAAAACGTATCCCGGAGAAAATTAAAACTCTTCCTGATTATCTGACACAAAGTGTTTTCCTTATTAACTAGTTGAAGCTTTTTCAAAGTCCACATTCAAAACGGCAATCATTCCATGTTCCTTCTTTGCGGAGCTCACAGCAGAAAGCTGCAATCCACATAAATAAAGCGCAGAATGTGACGCTGCTTGCGCAACTGGACTGAAACGACCGCAGATCACTTTTCTCATGGATCCTTTAATGCAGAGACTGACTGATGAGATCCCCGCTGGTCACTGATGAGGCAGATAGAGAACTGGAGATAAATGAGCTGAAATCTCTCTGAAAGAAGGCCCTGTTACGTTTTGGAGAACGGAGAATTCCCCGTATGTAAAAGAGCTGGTCTCAATCTGATGTCCACATTCTCCTCACTATGTGTCTGCCAGTCCCTGGTTTATTACCTTGAAACACATGAAATCAAGGCATCGGTCCGTTCTGACTGACACTCACGTAAAGGAACTGATCAGAGAGGTTACCGGGAGTTAGCCCCCGCCTTCAGCCCCCTAAGACTCATGGGAAGGGGGGAATCTCAATTGTAAAACCATAATTCAGGGACCTGTTTGCAGAAGTGACTTGAATGCCATTTAGCTGTATGTTGTGTGTGTTCAAGTTAATGGGCTCTTAATGTGTACGGGGGGAGGGAATAACGCAGCCAGTTTAATGGTAATTCAGCTGATTACTACTCTGAAGTATTAACTTAACTGTTGCAATGTAATAACATTTAATATATTATTTGCTTTTGATGCAAAAAGACAGTCATTCAATTTTATATAAAAACATGTAAAGGCAAGAAATTCTAATGAAGTTGAAATTAATTTAAGTTGCACACAATTGAAATGTAATGTATTGAATGTGTTTATTGTGAATATGAATCACTCAAACACCAGAAGGATGCTCTGTCCAGATGTTTGTGTATTTGTTGGTGTAAGGGTCATTAAAAGAGTAATGTTGAGTTACAAAGAATTACCAGTTAAATACTGTTGGATAAATGGTGAAAATATTCAGTTTTTATCATCATAAATCTGACTTCAGAGGAGTCCAGCAACAACCTCACTGCCCGTCACTGAGTAGTTGTGTGACAGAGAGAGGCAGAGAAAAGAGTGAAATAGAGAGTGTGTGTGTGTCTGTGTGTGTGTGTGTATGCGATGAGAGAGAGGTGCCTGTGTGTGTGGAGGGGGTCTCTGACCTCCAGGGTGGTCTCTGTGTTAACTCTGGTTTAGCTGCATTTGATGTGTGTATTGAGGGTGGATACTTTCCTTGAAATAAACACAAGTACAATACTTGCTGTTCTGGTGTAGGGAGAGGAGTGTGTTATGGAAAATAATATGGCTTTAATTGTGTGTTTGTGTGTGTACGTCGTGGCAGGTCAGTGTGTGGTGTGGCTCTTTGACTCTCACAGTGAAAAAATTCGGCTCTTGGTGTCAAACTTGTTCGCCACCCCTGTTGTATGTGACAGGGTCACATTATGACTATGAAAAGAAAGAAAAAAAAAGGAGAACATTAGTTCTACCTGGGTTTGTGTATGAGGGGACTAACGTGTTGTTTTTTTTCCTGAAAAAACATGTTAATCCACTGTCATTTCTGGATGTGGTCTTTGTGTTATATTGGAGGGTGGATTTACTTATGTTATGGACAGTTCACCTGACGCACGGCAGTCACGCCCCAAAGTTATAAAATGGGGTCGGAACAGGTGCGCAAGGGGAGGGGAAGAAAGGTGAAAGACGCGCTGACAGCTGCCGCCGTGCTCTTCTCCCGTGGAAAAAAAGACTTCCAGGATATTGGATGCTCCTTGCCTGCTGCTGGATTTATCACATCAACATTCTGTGGAGTCCAGATGAGTGACGGGGGAGCAGAATCCGGAGATTTATTCGAAAGGCCGAGGGGAGTGCCGTGCGCGATCCCGTGAGTGGGCGCATTTCTAGAGAAACTGATCTAAGAGTCCAGCTGGTGAGATCGACATTTTTTCGTCTTGGGTACCCAAAAACATTTTTTTTATTTTACTGGTATACCAGTTTATTTTTGGGGGGGCTTCTTTTGGTTGGATTTACTGGACTGACCGAGGCCGCGATGCGCGTTCGCGTGGACATTTCATTGACTATTGTATGAGTGCGCGCCTGTGGAAAAGAGAGAGAGAGAAAAAAGGAACTTGGTAGTAAGAAAATTAAATCTATGTTTGGAGAAATTCTACAGGTGTATTTTTGTTTTGAATATTAATGTGATTCTATTTAAACGGTGTGAAGAACCCAAAGAACTTTTGATAACACACATTATTTAAATTAAGTAGTGTTTGTTACAGTGGTGGCCAGTATGGGGATGTAATTTGTCTGTTAAGTCTTGCATTTAAGTTGTGAAAAAAAAAACAAAAAAAAAAGGAGACCTGTAAATTTGTATGTTCTCATTTCTGTCAAATATAACTATACTGTAATTGTATCCAGAGCAATATGGCTGAGGAAAGGCCTAATAATGGTTCAAATCTAGATCAGTCCATGCTATTTGATCACCCCACAATTGACGTGGATGCCGAAGAAGGTGGTCAAACGACGCATGGGGACGCACTCGATCATAACATCAGTGAACGTGAGCAGCGAGGAGGAGATGCTTGGGTCACCAGGAGAAACCCTGTGGAGGAAGTCGCCTCACTCATCAGTTCTCTTTACCTGTCAGATGATGATCAGGAGGAAAATGGCACACTTGTAGACAATAATACTTCCTATATGGAAGCACCTCCTTTAATTTCTCTATATAATATCTTAGATGTTCTGGGGCAAAGAGTAACATCATTAGAAAATGATTTTAGAGACTCTGTGGAAAGTGCTCTTAACAGGGAGATTAGTGTCCGAGGTCATGTTGACAACTCTCTGGAAGTTCTTCAAAAACACATGGTGTCAATGATGCAACAGTTTGAGCAGCAATTGGTTGAGTGTTTACAACGACGAGATGAGAAGTGGAAGGCTGAAATCCAAAGACTGAAGCGCGCCAGTCCAGCTACTATCTCCACGTCTCTCTCCACAGATGGAGCCCGGCTCCGTCACCAACACTCTCTTCCTCCTGGGGCTCAGCCGTCACGAATGAGAACTTCACAAACCCAAACTGTTTTTGATTCAGTGTCTCAGACACCCAGTTTTCCTTCCGGTTCTGGACCATCTGCTCTGGGTGCAGTACACCTCTCTTCTACCTCAGGTCCTCAGTCAATTCACCTGCTGTCTCCAACACTAGCTTTGCCAAGCACCAGCAAAAGCTCTCCAGTACCACTACCAGTAAATACGTCGCTAAATACCACTGTTAGCCAGGGGGCAAATGCTCCAATTATGTATGCGAAACCAGCAATCCGTATGGATTTCCCATCTTTCAGTGGGTCCAGAGAAGTCGCAGAAGTATTAAACTTTATTGAGCTATGTGAAACCTTCTTAGCTGTAAGGCCGCTAACTGATGCTGAACTTATAGGCACATTGTCTGGCGTTCTTAAAGGGCCAGCACATAGTTGGTGGAGTGTGGCAAAAGCTCAAGTACACAACTGGCATGAGTTTAGAGAGGCATTTCAGATTGCCTTTCTTCCACCTGACTACCTGGCAGAAGTGGAGGAAAAACTACGAGACATGGTGCAGTTACCAGGGCAATGTCTTAGGGACTTTGCCTATGATTATAGGGCTCTATGTTTAAAATGGAAACCAGACATCAGTGAAGCGGAGCTGGTGAGAAAGATTCTAAATAATTGTAACCCGCGAATTGCTGGATGTTTAAGAGGGACTGTAACCACCGTAGACCAAATGGTGAGGATAGGCACTCTAGTGGAAAGGGGACTGTAGTTCCTCAAAAGACTACTGGGGAAAAGTTGATCAGCAGAAAGCTAAAGAAAAACCTTATAAAAAGCCTCTTGACAAAAGTGCGTCTAAGAGGACAGCAGACGTAGTAACCATGGTTGAACAGGGACAGATGCCTAGGGTATCTCTGCTGCACGTACCAGTGACTATCAGGGGAAAACAATGCAGGGCTGTGTTTGACACTGGGTGTACATTCACCCTTATGAGTCACAGGCTGTGGTTGGAGATAGCTCGGGGTGGTGAAACCCTGAACCCAAGTAACGATCAAAGCTTTGCTTTGGCTGATGGCAAAACACACTACGCCCTTGGTAAAATTTGTCTGATGTACTGCTGGCATGATGTCACCTACCCCTTAGAAACTTACATCATGGCAGATGACAACCTTGCTTTCGCTCTTATATTGGGTCTTGATTTCCTCCATAAAACCTCTACTATCATTGACCTTAGCAACCACACATATGGAACTCGTGGCTCTAAAAGCTGCACTTTTCATCCATTTTTGCCACCTGAAGAAAAACATCCTTCTGATGGTACTGGTCCCAAAACAAACCTGTATGTGGCTCTTCCAATGACACAGACCCTGGTTCCCTCTGCAACATCAGACTCAGAACAACTCTCCTGTTCGGAGGTCCCACCTGAGGTCAATAGCCTGCTCAGATCCTGGACAGGACTGTGTTCAAGCCGACTAGGAAAGACCACAGTGGAAAAACACCACATCTTTACCACTGATGACCTTCCCATTCGTTGCAAGGCATATCGGGTCTCCCCTCACAAACGGAAGATCATCGCAGACCATGTGGACCAAATGCTGAAAGAGGGGATTATAGAGCCCTCACAGTCCTCCTGGGGTGCCCCTGTGGTGCTAGTGGGGAAACCAGATGGTTCTATGAGGTTCTGTGTGGACTATCGAAGGCTCAATGGAAAAACACATCAAGATGCATATCCCATGCCTTTGGTACATGAGCTGCTGGAATCCCTTCATGGAGCCGCCATCTTTAGTACCCTTGACTTGAAGTCAGGATATTGGCAAGTGTCCATGGCTGAAGATAGTAAGCCCAAGACTGCCGTCATCACACCGGATGGACTTTATCAATTCAAGGTCATGCCTTTTGGACTCAAAAACGCAGGTGCAACATTCCAGCGCTTGATGGAGAAGGTGTTGGGGAACCTAAGAGGGAAGATCTGCTGTGTCTACATTGATGATGTCATTGTATTTTCTCCAACCCCAGAGCAGCATCTAAGAGACCTCAACACTGTCTTTGAGAGGCTTCATCAGGCACAACTGACCCTCAACCTAAAGAAGTGCATCTTCTTTCAAAATGAACTTAAATTTCTGGGACATGTGGTGTCTGGTGAAGGAGTTCATGTCGATCCAGAGAAGACAGATGCAGTGACTTCATATCCAACACCCAACAATGTCAAATCTCTGCAACGGTTCCTGGGTCTGGTTGGATGGTACCATAAGTTTATTCAACATTTTGCAGACTTGGCAGCTCCTCTGAACAGACTTAAGAGAAAAGACGTGAAGTGGGACTGGACGGAAGAGTGCCAACAGTCCTTCCAACAATTAAAAACAGCTCTGGTCAATGCTCCAGTTCTTGTGCAGCCTGACTACACTCTACCTTTTGAAGTCCACACAGATGCGAGTGAAGTCGGTCTGGGAGCAGTGTTAGTTCAACCCACCAGTAAAGGGGAACGAGTGATCGCATATGCCTCCCGAGGCCTAAAAGGAGCTGAGTGTCATTACTCCACCTCTGAAAAGGAGTGTCTGTCAGTGGTGTGGGCTGTGGAAAGATGGAGACACTACCTCGAAGGAGTGCAGTTCACTGTGTTTACTGACCACGCTGCTTTGTCATGGGCGTTTAATTGCCCCAAGACTTCATCCAGACTCACCCGGTGGATTCTGCGACTTCAACAGTTTGGCTTCAAGGTCCAGTATAGGAAAGGACTGCACAACATCGTGCCTGATGCACTGTCTAGGGCGGTACCAGGTACACCCTCTCCACCTGCACATGCAGCTGTCCTTACCTCCAGTTGTTCCGCAGACTTACCATCATCTCTTGATGAAATCAAAGATGCTCAGGAAAAAGATCCTGATTTGAGTCATCTTATCAAAGAGGCGGAAATGGATGGTAGACCTGACAGGATAGGTTTTTGCATCTTACATGGCATCCTGTACCGGCGCTCGCCAGTTAGGGATGGTGGCAACAAATACCAGTTGGTGGTCCCAAAAGATCTTGTCCAGGTGTTTCTGGGTTATTTCCACAACAACCCTCTGAGTGGGCACCTAGGCCGCCTAAAGACTCTGTTGAGAATCCTAGAAGTGGCCTGGTGGCCGACCGTCCGCAAGGATGTATGGGACCATGTGAAAAGTTGTCAAACCTGTCAGGCCTACAAACCTGAAAATAAAAAACCAGCTGGTCTTCTCCAGACAACTCCAGTGGAAGATCCCTGGGAGAAACTTGGTGTTGACCTGATGGGACCGTTTCCTAGGAGTAAAAAAGGAAACCTGTTTCTGCTGGTCGTTATAGACTACTTTTCTAAATGGGTGGAGATGTTTCCATTAAAAGATAGCAAAGCCCATCGCATCACTGCAGTCTTCAGGGATGAGATCTTCACGCGATTTGGTGTTCCTCGAGTAATTGTCTCTGACCGAGGAGCCCAATTCACAGGATACGAAATGGCTCACCTCTGCAAGACCTGGGGGGTGACCCAGACATTCACCACAAGTTTCCACCCACAATCAAACCTCACAGAGCGATCAAACCGCACCATCAAAACAATGATCGCATCCTACGTAGGAACCCAACATCAAAACTGGGATCAATGGATCAGAGAATTTCGCTTTGCAATAAATGCTGCATACCATGAAACCACGGGAAAGTCTCCAGCAGAGCTTTTCCTGGGGAGAGCTTTGAAAGGTCCTTTGGAGCGACTAATTACAGCAACACCATCACCGCATCAACCACAGTATACACTCATGGAAAGACAACAAAAACTGATAGAACAAGTTAAAAAGAGAGTGGAGCAGTGTCAGACCAGGCAAGCCAAGTACTACAATACCCGGAGGAGAAGTGCGCAGTTCCAGCCGGGAGACTTGGTCTGGGTACGGACTCATCCACTCTCCAAAGCATCTGAACACTTCTCAGCCAAACTAGCGCCTAAATGGTCGGGGCCAGCAGTAATAATGAGAAGATTAGGACCACTAAACTACCAGATCCAGTGGAAAGACCATAATAGAAAAGTGGACACGGTTAATGTAGTCAACCTGAAGCCCTACATTAGGGTTCAGCCTCCCTAAGTTTCGGGGGGGGGGGACTGTGACAGGGTCACATTATGACTATGAAAAGAAAAGAAAAAAAAGGAGAAACATTAGTTCTACCTGGGTTTGTGTATGAGGGGACTAACGTGTTGTTTTTTTTCCTGAAAAAACATGTTATCCACTGTCATTTCTGGATGTGGTCTTTGTGTTATATTGGAGGGTGGATTTACTTATGTTATGGACAGTTCACCTGACGCACGGCAGTCACGCCCCAAAGTTATAAAATGGGGTCGGAACAGGTGCGCAAGGGGAGGGGAAGAAAGGTGAAAGACGCGCTGACAGCTGCCGCCGTGCTCTTCTCCCGTGGAAAAAAAGACTTCCAGGATATTGGATGCTCCTTGCCTGCTGCTGGATTTATCACATCAACATTCTGTGGAGTCCAGATGAGTGACGGGGGAGCAGAATCCGGAGATTTATTCGAAAGGCCGAGGGGAGTGCCGTGCGCGATCCCGTGAGTGGGCGCATTTCTAGAGAAACTGATCTAAGAGTCCAGCTGGTGAGATCGACATTTTTTTCGTCTTGGGTACCCAAAAAACATTTTTTTTATTTTACTGGTATACCAGTTTATTTTTGGGGGGGCTTCTTTTGGTTGGATTTACTGGACTGACCGAGGCCGCGATGCGCGTTCGCGTGGACGTTTCATTGACTATTGTATGAGTGCGCGCCTGTGGAAAAGAGAGAGAGAGAAAAAAGGAACTTGGTAGTAAGAAAATTAAATCTATGTTTGGAGAAATTCTACAGGTGTATTTTTGTTTTGAATATTAATGTGATTCTATTTAAACGGTGTGAAGAACCCAAAGAACTTTTGATAACACACATTATTTAAATTAAGTAGTGTTTGTTACATGTATACCAAGTGATTTTTATATTTCAGTCATGTTGTAGGGTTACAGGTATTGGATTTTGTTTAAAGTGAGTTTAGTCTATTGAGTTTGATTAGTAAGACTAGTTAAGCATGTGATTAGTTTGTTGAGCCTATTTAGGACTATAGTAACTTTCAGTGTCTGTTTGATAGACATAAGTAAAGACAGTGTGTCACCTGTCTTTTTTTTGTGAATGCTGACAACAATGTCTTGTTAAAAAAATAAATAAATGAATAAAAAAGGAGATGTAGTGGAGGTGTTATACGCTTTTTGTCCACAGGTGTTGCTGTGAGATTTGAGTTTGTATTGTTGTGGTGCAGTAAAAGACAACTGAATAAACAGACGGTAGACTGAAACTTGACTCTGTACATGTTGTATATTACACTATCTATGAAATAAAACAATGACCAAATAACTATGATTTTCAAAGACAAAAATTCAGGAAAAATATGCTGATACATTTAAAAGAAACACACAAAAGAGATAATCGATCCTCTCTCGTCATAATAGTAAAAAAGACTTTGAGGGCTGCAGCTCCTCACACTTTTCACAGTTTGCGCAGCTGCACTGTGTCCTGCACGTCTGTTTCTCATCCAGTAATATGGAAAAAGCAAATGTCTATGTCTTCTGCTGCAGCTACACATATATCTGAATCAGTGACGTGCGGTGAGGTTGATGGCTGGTGAGGCACTGAATCCTCTGGAGTCAGATTTACAATGAAAGAACTAAACTTTTCACCATTCATCCAACAACAGCTAACAGCTTATAAAATACACACAGGATCATATTTGTCCTACAGAGAATATTTCTTTTATAGATGGATAAAGCACTCTTCTTGTATAAATTATTCATATGTACTGTAAACAAATGAAAGTATACAGATGTGTTCAGCTCACATTTGACCCTCAGTAACTATTTCTGGTAATTCTCCAACTTCAAATTGTACTCAGTTAATATCAAATGTTGTCTGAGAATGATCAGAGAATTAAAATAAATTATTTCACTTACATTTTTCCCACTTGCTCCCAAGTTATTTTTAAAAAACAAACATGTTTGGTCTTACTTTTTGAGTCCATGTGTTGATCCTTCTCCACAAAAAGCTCTATGATCTGTTGGAAAAGTTTTCCTCATTTTCCTTTAGTTTGTATGAGTTTCTCCTCTCAATGGAGACAGACGTTCCTAGTCTGTTTCTATGGCACCAGTGTAGCTACAAAGCAGCTGTCAGCTCACGTCTACCCCCTAGTGAGGCATGGCTCACCTGCAGCCTATCATGCTGGCCTGTAGCACAGCTTTCAGCGCACGTCTGTGTTAACATTGAGCCCTACCGTCAGACATGAGGCACAGCGCTCCCGAGCCTCACCCGGAGATTCAGCTCAGTCTGTGATCGCGCAACTGTTGTGGTTCCGTGGGCGTGCCTCCGCAGTGACTACTCCTCACCTGCTCCTCATCATATCGTCACCTGCAGCTCATTAACAAGATTATTTATTCAGAGATGGAGCCGTCGGCAAACGCCAGATTATTGTGCTTTATGTGTGAGATTCTGCCAGCCCGTTTATTCGCCTCCCTGCCTTTCATATCAGCGAATTCCGCCAGTCTGCTCCCCTGCCCGCCTGTTCTCCTCCCCTCCATTCATCCTCTCTGCCGCTTAAGAATAAATCCCTGTTCACCACTCCATTTCTGTGTCCGCGCTTGGATTCTGCAAAGCTCCTCTAGTTTCACAACAGAATAATCTGGCCATGCATGGATCCAGCGGACACCGACCCGACTTCCTCTTCGGCTCCCAGTCAGCCACCTGCTATTCCTCTCTCTCATACGGACTTACTACGCCACGAACAAATGATCCAAAATCTGGATCACAAGTTCAACGCCATCCTCGCTCAACTGTCGCAGCTCACCCAGCAATTCACCCTCCAAGCTGTCGGCGCAGCGCAACCCGCGACGCAAGCCGCGGCAGCCCCGCCCTCCTCTGCTTCCCCAGCGAACCCCATGGAGGTGGTTCGGGAAACCCATATCCCAGATCCCAAACCATACGCCGGGGACCTGGGTAAGTGCAGGGGTTTCCTTCTTCAATGTGCTTTGATTTTTGAACAAAAACCCCTCACTTATGCCAGCGACAGAGCCAAGGTGTCATACATCATCGGTCTCCTAGACGGGAAGGCGTTGCAGTGGGCGGAGTCCTCGTTTGATCGACACAGTTTTAGTCAACTCTCCTATGCTGCTTTTGTGGAAGAACTGAGACGTGTATTTGACCACCCAGTGAGAGGGAGTGACCCCGTCAGGCAAATTATGACCATCAGACAAGGAGCCAGGAGCGTAGCAGAGTACTCTGTGGACTTCCAGACTGTGGCTGCAGAACTAGGCTGGAATGGAGAGGCCCTACAGGCAATGTTCCTCAATGGTCTTAATGGGCAGTTAAAGGATGAGCTGGCAACTAGAGATCCTCCCACAACTCTGAATGAGTTAATTTCCTTAGCCATAAGGTTGGACAACCGGCTGAGAGACCGAGCAAGAGAACGTGGACCCAGTCTCCGGTCCATGCCCTCTCCAAATCCTCCATCTCCTCTTCCATTTATTCAAAGTGCTAGCCCGCCGTCTGAGGAGCCCATGCAACTGGGCCGAGCTCGCCTCTCCGCAGAGGAACGTCAGCGACGGATCTCCACCGGTGCGTGCCTCTACTGTGGGACCTCTGGACATGTCATTGCCACCTGTCCTATCCGGCCAAAAGACGGAGGTCGTCAGTAGCGGTGGGAGTATTGACGGCCACAACACCCTCTGCTAACGTTCCCCACCCTAGAACCATTCTCACAGCTACATTGTGTGTTGGTCGGTCCTCTTTTCCAGTCCAGGCGTTAGTGGACTCAGGAGCAGAGGCAAATTTCCTCGACCACACAATGGCATCCCAGGTTGGTCTTTCACTAGAGCCTCTTCCCTCTCCCATTGTTGCTCGGGCTTTGGATGGACGGGTTCTTTATCAGATTACTGAACGCTCTGCCCCAGTCAAGCTGTGCATCTCAGGTAACCACCATGAACAGCTCCAGTTTCTGATTGTCACCTCCCCAGATTCTCCAGTCATCCTTGGGCATCCGTGGTTGTCTCTGCATAACCCACACATTGACTGGACATCTGGAAGTATTCTGAATTGGGGCCGTTCCTGCCATTCCTCCTGCCTCCGCTCTGCTGTTCCCTCAGGACCTCCAGCTTCTTCCCTTCCTACTCCACCCGATCTGTCAGCTATTCCAGAAGTGTACCATGACCTCAGTGAGGTTTTCAGAAAGGACTTGGCTCTCTCACTTCCGCCGCATCGCCCATATGATTGTGCAATCAATCTTCTGCCTGGTGCTCCTTTGCCTACGAGCCATCTCTATAATCTGTCAAGACCTGAGACTGAAGCCATGGAGGGCTTCCTGACAGAGTCCTTAGCCGCTGGGATTATTAGACCTTCTTCCTCACCCTTGGGGGCTGGTTTCTTCTTTGTTTCCAAGAAGGATGGCTCCCTTCGCCCCTGTGTGGACTACCGAGGGCTAAATAATATCACAGTCAAGAATAAATATCCTCTTCCCCTAATGGAGTCTGCTTTTAACACCCTTCAGGAGGCTACAGTATTTTCCAAATTGGATCTAAGAAACGCCTACCATCTTGTAAGAATGAGGGAGGGGGATGAGTGGAAGACAGCCTTCAAAACCCCATTGGGGCATTTTGAATATTTGGTCATGCCATTTGGCCTTTGCAATGCCCCTGCAGTCTTCCAAGCCCTTGTCAACGACGTTCTACGGGACTTTCTTAACCGGTTTGTGTTCGTTTATTTGGATGACATCCTCATTTTCTCTCCCACTGTTACAGAGCATATACAACACGTCCGACAGGTGCTACAACGACTTCTGGAGAACAGATTATTTGTCAAGGCAGAGAAATGTGAGTTCCACAGGGGTTCCATTCCCTTCCTTGGTTATATTATTGAGTGCAAACAGATCAAAGCTGACCCAGAGAAAGTTAGAGCAGTAACGGAATGGCCAACACCTACCTCTGTAAAGCAGCTCCAGCGTTTCCTGGGGTTTGCAAACTTTTACCGCCGTTTCATCCGCAATTACAGTCGTATTTCTGCTCCCCTCACCCGACTAACCTCTCCTTCTGTTCCGTTCCAGTGGTCAGAGGAAGCGGCCACGGCCTTCAATGCCCTAAAGGAACGCTTCACCTCAGCCCCAGTGCTCAGGCACCCTGACCCCAATCTCCAATTCATCGTGGAGGTGGACGCCTCAGACACAGGGATTGGTGCTGTGTTGTCACAGCGATCTCCGGACACCCAGAAGTTACACCCTTGTGCCTTCTTTTCTCGGCGATTAAGCCCAGCTGAGCGTAACTACCATGTGGGAGACAGGGAGCTGTTGGCAGTGAAGCAGGCATTAGAACACTGGAGACATTGGCTGGAGGGAACTAAGGTGCCTTTTGTCATCTGGACCGACCATAAAAATCTGTCATATTTGCACTCAGCCAAACAATTAAATCCCCGTCAGGCGCGCTGGTCTCTGTTTTTCACCCGTTTCAATTTCATCCTGTCCTATAGACCTGGCTCTAAGAATCAGAAACCTGACTCTCTTTCCCGCCAGTTCTCTCCTGATAAGATGCCTTCTCCTGAGCCCATCCTCCCTTCTTCCTGTGTTCTGGCTGAAGTCTCCTGGGAGGTGGAGTCCAAAGTGCGGGAGGCCCAACAACATCACCCGGACCCAGGTACAGGCCCTCCTAATCGCCTTTTTGTACCTGATGCTGTCCGATCACAGGTCATCCAGTGGGGGCATTGCTCACGCCGGACCTGCCATCCTGGTGGAGCTCGTACTGTTTCCCTGTTAAGACGTCGATTCTGGTGGCCAACCATGACTAAAGACGTACGGGAGTACGTTGCTGCATGTCCAACCTGTGCACGCAACAAAGCCTCACACCAACGCCCTGCTGGTCTGCTCTGTCCCCTGCCTGTGCCTTCCCGGCCCTGGTCCCATGTGGCTCTGGACTTTGTTACTGGTCTGCCCTCTTCTCGAGGTAACACAACTATCCTCACGGTAGTAGACCGTTTTTCCAAAGCAGTCCACTACATTGCTCTTCCTCAACTCCCTTCTGCCACTGAGACTGCCAAGCTCCTCATCCACCATGTGTTTCGCCTCCATGGGCTTCCCACAGACATAGTGTCTGACAGAGGGCCGCAATTTACCTCTCAAGTCTGGAAGGCTTTCTGCCGCTCCATTGGTGCCACTGTGAGTTTGTCTTCAGGTTTTCATCCTCAAACCAATGGCCAGGCTGAGAGGGCAAACCAAGATCTGGAGACGGCTTTGCGGTGTGTGGCAGAAGCAAATCCCTCGTCATGGAGTGACCATCTAGACTGGGTGGAGTATTCCCACAATTCTCTGGTCAGTTCTGCAACCGGTCTGTCCCCTTTCGAATGCTCCCTAGGGTTCCAGCCTCCCGTTTCCTGCCCAAGAGGAGGAAGTTGCAGTTCCGTCTGTTCAGGCTCACATCAGGAGGTGCCGTCGGGTTTGGAGGATGGCCCGGCGTGCCCTGCTTCGTGCTCAGGAGCGCAGCTGTCGCATGGCTGATGCGAAGAGGTCTTCTGCTCCGACCTACCATCCTGGCCAGAAGGTTTGGCTCTCCTCTACTAACATCCCTCTGCGTACGGAGTCCAGGAAGTTGTCTCCTCGCTATCTTGGCCCGTTTGAGGTCCTGGCGGTGGTCAATCCTTCTGCAGTTAAGCTGAGGCTGCCTCCTGCAATGAAGGTCCATCCAGTTTTCCATGTGTCCCTTCTCAAACCGGTCTGTTCGAGTGAGCTGGTCCCTCCTGCTGTCCCCCCTCCTCCCTCCCGGTTGGTGGCGGGTCGCCCTGCCTACTCTGTCCGGCGCCTGCTGGATGTGCATCGGCGTGGTCGGGGCCTCCAGTTTCTTGTTGACTGGGAGGGTTACGGCCCTGAGGAACGTGCCTGGGTGCCCCGCTCCTTTATTCTGGACGCCTCTCTCATCCGGGATCTTCGCCGTCGTCGTCCTGAGCGGTTTCCGTCGCCCGGTGGCTCCCGTTGAGGGGGGGGTACTGTTGTGGTTCCGTGGGCGTGCCTCCGCAGTGACTACTCCTCACCTGCTCCTCATCATATCGTCACCTGCAGCTCATTAACAAGATTATTTATTCAGAGATGGAGCCGTCGGCAAACGCCAGATTATTGTGCTTTATGTGTGAGATTCTGCCAGCCCGTTTATTCGCCTCCCTGCCTTTCATATCAGCGAATTCCGCCAGTCTGCTCATCTGCCTTCCTGCCTGTCTGCCAGTCTGCTCCCCTGCCCGCCTGTTCTCCTCCCCTCCATTCATCCTCTCTGCCGCTTAAGAATAAATCCCTGTTCGCCACTCCATTTCTGTGTCCGCGCTTGGATTCTGCAAAGCTCCTCTAGTTTCACAACAGCAACACTCAAATTCAGCGATTTCAACCTCAGAAGTTGACTGAAAAAGTATATTTAACACAGATCAGTGGAAACTAATATTTACTTCATTTACCTTTTTCTATTTTATCACGATTATGTCAGGTGAGGCTCTGCCTCACCTGATAGCACGTCACTGATCTGAGTTACCTTTTCACCGGTACGAGTTCCTCGTTTATTTCAGGAGTTACATTCTAAAAATAACCGCGATCTGTGAAATCCACGGAGTCTGTATACAGAAGTTTATAGCAGTAGAACTCCTCTCTGCACACTTTCTACACTTTTCTCACACAGAAATGAACATTTTCATCCTTTTGTCTCTCTCTTTCTCAAACCTTTATAGAAATTAGGTCCAGGATCTTAGAATAAAAGCAAAGATCTGATGGATCACAGATTTCTGATCTGAAGAGCTCCGCGTTTCTGTGTGAGGAGATTGATTAACAAGGTCTCCAGCCAATCAGGACACAGAACAGGGTGCACTGTTTAAAAAAGGCAGCATGATCGCTCTGAAAGAATGAGCTAAACTGGGAAAGATGAACTGCGATGTAGAAAGAGAAGACTGTCTTCTGTTCTGTTTGACTGAGATTTTTAGAGGGTTTTAGGTTGGAGTACAGTCTGCAGAAGGAGGGAAGAAAATGTCACGTCTTGATTGTGTGGCCAGATTTAAAAAATAAAATAAACATGGGTCTCTGATATTGTTCAGTGGGCCAGACCAAACATGGAGGCGGGCCGGATCCAGCCCGCGGGCCGTAGTTTGCCCACCCCTGTTGTAGTCTATGGTCTTTTGAAGTCAGCATCAAGTGCAATTTCAGGGGCACTTCTAAGATATTTTGGATCGTCTACCACTGCTCAAGATGAGACATCTACCTCCCGGCCAGCTATCTCATCAACCACAGTCTCGCCCCCTCAGGATAAGCTACCATCTACATCCTCTGCTACTCATGTAGTTCCACAATTATTACCAGAACAAAGTTTTGATAGTGAGGATGAAGACGTTGTTCCATCTACATCTACCCAGCTTGAGACTCCAGGTGGGTTTTTGTGTGTGGGTGTATATGTGTAGGTAAAAAGACAATTGTTAAACTACAATTTAATGTAATTTTTATAAATCTGACCATTGCTGAGTAGGCCTATGTGGGATGTTTAACACCAATATGTGCTTTGAGTAATGTGCCAATGTGCCTATTGATGATAGAAATGCCTGGTGAACCCCCACTGACCCCGACTGCTGAGGACCAGCCTCTACCAACTGACCCTGCAAAGTGGCCCTCACCTTTGACTGACAGGGTACAGATGGAGCTGTTTCGAAGACGACTGAGTAGCATACCACCTGACTTTATTTTCCCAATAAGAGTGATGGCAGAAGTTGTCATCACCCCTATTTCAGGAAGACATTAATAAGTGGTGAAAAAATATCAAGAACTGGGTTGATGTATTCAAAAGTGAAGAACAGCCTCTTTTGCCTTTGTTGCAAATTGTTTTCCAACAAAAACATGAATTTAACAACTTCTGATACAGCAAACTGGAAACATGTAAGCACATACCTCACAGCACACGAAAAAGCCCAGAACACCTCAATTAAATGAAAGCATGAAAGGAACTGTCAGGGGGGATAAGAAGTGGGAAAACCATTGATCGGCAGGAGATCACACTTCTGGAAGAGGACCGGGTGAGATGGAGAGCAGTGCTAACACGTCTCTTAATAGGATGGTTATTCTACTGTGGGGAAAACAGTAAATAAGGTATACCTTCCATATGATAGCCTTTAAGTTAATGGTCCAGTGTTTTGTGTTTGTTTACATGATTGATTTAATGTTTGTGGGTGTGTGGGGAACTGCAGCATGTAAAGCTCATGGACTACAAATATGGTGGTCCCGTCACCTAGGTGACGGTTGATTGGGCTATTACAAAAGGTGTGGAATGATGGGAAAAGGTGACTCTGCAAAAAAACTCCAGACCGTGAAGGAACCACGGAGAGAGGGCATGCTCAGAGCGAGTCAGCATCAGCCGCAACACGAGGATTTCGAGCCACATTACAGCGACTTCAGCCCAGCACGTCAACTTTCCATATCGGATTGTGTATCTTTGCTGTGGGAGTATTACCGCCTTGGGGGTGAGGCCCCAGACAATCCAATTTACGGGGGACGATCGTGGGTCAACGGAGCCGGTAAGGCGAATGATTTCTGACTTGCGGACGGAACATCAAAAAACCCTGCGCTAGTTGAGACTGCTTCCGCAGTTACGGGTGGAAGACGCCAACAGGAGCGGAGGAAAATACAGAACATTCAGTCTGGGGTGTATGTGTGTAGGGTGGTGAAGGGTTGTTGATCTTTGGGGTATGTTGTGTATATATATATATATATTTGTGAATAAAGCGAGTGGAATCCCATTCGGTCTGCCTGGTTTTGGTTCTTTCACATACACTTAAATAATCCACTATAATCAGCATTTAAGAAGGAACTAACGAACTTGTGGGTTGCAAGGCTACAAATTTTGTTTGTAGAGTGTTACATATGGCACTTGAACAGGGACCCTCTTTGTAAAATAGTGGATTTGTTGTTGGGTTTTTTTTTTTTTGGGAACATTTCAGTTTATTTATTTAAAATGGCAACCCAGGGTGACCGGGGTAGTAATGAAGCATCACCAAACAGGGTTTCACCAAGTGCCCCGTCTGATTTAGAGCCAGATTTCACTGCTGGGCCTTTTGTTACTCGTCAGGTGGATTCAGCTGGAGAAATATCTTCTATATTAAGTTCTTTGTACCTACAGAATGTTGATGAGTTGTCCATACATGATGATGATGAGTATGATGTTGAGATAAATGATGATGGGGAAAGACTTGTCAATGAGGAACCTAACATGACATTGACTGACCAAGTGGGGCCGCAGGAACAAACTGATGTAGATTTACAGTAGGAGTTGTTATCTTTAAAGCAGAAGGTGGGGGAATTGGAAGAAAAACTTGAGAACTCTTTGGCTAGTTCTCTGAATCGAGAGAGTAGCTTTTGAGCTTACGTGGATGCTAGTTTTGTTAAGCTAGAAAAAGCTGTTATGACCAGCATAGAACGGCTAGAAAAGGATGTGGTAAATTGTATGCTACGCAGAGATGAGCAGTGGAAACAGCAAATAAAAACACTTAGAACTGCTAGCTGTCCTGTAACCCAGAGAACCGTAGCTACTTCCACTCCAGCTAGTCACACAATTCCATCTCAACCTACTAGCTGTCCTGCAGTCCGGAGAACTGTAGCTACTTCTACTCCAGCTAGTCACATCATTCCATCTATTCCTAGCTACTCCCCTCTTTCACGTCTGTCTGGTGCAACCCCATATTACACCAAACCGCCTGTTCGGTTAGACTTCCCCACGTTTGGTGACAAAACAGATTCAGATGCACTAAGTTTCATTGAACATTGTGAGAACTACCTGGATCTTAGACCGCTACCTACATCTGAGCTCTTAGGCACCCTGTCAGCTGTCTTAAAATGGCCAGCTCTGAGTTGTTGGAAAATCACAAAGGCTGAGGTTCAGGATTGGTTATCCTTTAAGGACGCTTTTCTGTCAGCTTTTCTCCCGACTGATTACCTGAGTGAGATGGGGGAAAAATTAAGGATAACCATCCAACAGCCGGACCAGTGCATACAGGATTTTGCGTATGATTATAGAGCGTTATGCCTTAAATGGAAACCAGATATGGCAGAAGATGAGATCGTGCGCCGAATCTTAAACAACATAAATCCAAAAGTTGCGGGGTGTCTCCGTAAAACCGTGTCATCAGTTTCCCAGCTTGTCAAAATAGGATCCATGGTGGAAAAAGACTGTACCGGAGTAAGAGAATACTGGCAGAAGGTGCAAGCGAACTCAGACCGCCCAATAAGAAGCCCTGCTGATAAAAAGATCACATCAAAAGGAACTGTTGGAGTCACTGTAGGACAGCTGAACCCTCACAGGGACCGGGACCCAAAACTTTTAGTGATCCCCATTACAATAAGAGGAGTGAAGTGTGAGGCAGTGTTAGACACGGGTATCACATACACCCTCATCAGAGACAGTTTATGGAGGAACATCACCCACACCAAGGAGCCGGTTCAACAGGAGGAAAGAACAGGATTTGTGATGGCAGACGGGACAGTTCACCAGGATTTGGGGAAGAAGATTATCTGGGTGGGGTTGCATGGAGGACAGTGGCTGTTAGACATGCATGTTGTGGATGACGCACACCTTGCCTTCCCTCTGATTCTGGGATTGGACTTTCTCACTAAGACCGGAGCTATTCTTAACCTTGCCAAAAATAGTTACGGCCTGAAAACAGATCATGGATATATATTCCATGCATTCCTTCCTCCAAAAGACCCTCCTTCTGTCCACCCAAACTCCACCTTTCAGTCATCTCCGCCGGTAGTCCGACTTTGCCATGCTTTGCAGTCCAATGAGCTTCCTCCTTGTTGAGCTGTTGCTAGTGAAGGAAAGAAATCGTCCGCTTTTCAGTTCTTTCCATCCATGCGTGTTCGATAGTCGAGAGTGGTAAAGCAAACAAGGATTCAACCGGTTTAGAAAATACACTGAGTTTATTTCCCTGACAATAGTTCTAAAGCACAGATTAAAACATTAATGCAGATATATCTGGATTCTCAAGTAAAGATCTACTGACGCACAAGTTACATGCGAATTATTCGTAGATTTACCCAAGAACAACAAAGTCCGTTCAAAACAGTCTTTTAAACATGTGTTGACACTCCTCCTCCTGGGAACATCATGGCGTCGAATCTCCTCCCCGGATCCCTCGGATTCGTCAGCTGGAATCCCTCATGCTTCCACCGGCCAATAGATGAAGGTTGCCAACTTCAGATCTGCTCCGCATCTCCGGGGGTGGGGGCCCTTCACCGGCGCACACAGTCCATGATCAAAAGAGTCCTCCTCCGGTCCAAAGTAAATCACACCAGCCAAACAGATACTCCACCACCGGCACGAGATTAGATGTCCGTTCCATCCTCCACATGAGAACACAAATTTGAACACTTTCCCAGGGGAAAAACCTTCAACCTAGATGGTAGAGATGTAGTCCATGACATATTTATTGCTTCTCTGGAAACTCCTAGATTTGCACAAAGAAGTCCTAATTGCTGCTACAACTATAAAGCATAACTGAAGGTCACTGGAGAATAAGGCCTGATGAGTTCAAAATGAGTTCACTTCACACTAAAGACAAAACTGCAACCTAGTAAAGAATAAGATATAAAACTACATAATAAAGAATAAGATATAAAACATATATTTTCTACATTTCCCTCTCTTGATCACACAAAGTGTGATCACCAAAACATTAATCACTACAACACTCAATAACAACAAAATATTACAACATGTCTACCTGACCTGACAGCTGTGGTCTCAAGCCCGCACAATCTGCAACACAAAATATTTCAAAGGAGTTAGGCGTCCATGCATGAACGGGCAAGCGAAACCTGTCGGAGCATCATTTAAACATTCAGTGTTCAGACTGACAGGAAAAGTCTTGCGCCGGTCCCGTGCTCCTGCGGCAACCACCCCTAAGGATGCCCATGCTCACAAGATCGACCTAACCCCTTGGCACAATGTCATTAAGTAAAGTTACATAGCACAAAAACTAAAGGAGTAAATAAGGTAAATAAAACAAATTCAAAGTCTAATTCAGTTTAAGTCAAATTCATAGTAAAAAGCATAACTGTAAAAAAGATAACAGTTCCTGTAAAGCAAAAGAACACCTGGAATTAAGGGGGAGGAAAACGAGACATGTTAAGGAGAACAAAATCACACAGATGACTAACAGAAAAATACAATTGTTAAACATAACAGCAAACTTAATTCAGGAAATTACTACCATCTCCTCCATGGGAAACCTGTTGGAGGGGCTGCGATTCATGCGTCCTATCTAAAGAATAGCAATAAGCACAATGCAACAAAATCCAAAAGGTCATTCCGGGCCTCAAGCACTTGCATCCAGCTTGGACCAGGCTTCCTAAGAACTTCTCAATAAACCTGGTCATTAGAGATCTGATACAGAGGATACGACAGAAAGCCTGTAAAAGAGCTTGGAGTGTCCACACATACGTACCTTCACCCCAAGATGATTCAGCTGTGGATCTAAATATTGGTTAGGGTTAGGAATTTAAAAATAATAAGAAACAATGACAAAAAACAATATCACAAAACAATATCAAGACACAAAACACAATGAGACAAGAATCCAGTTACGCATGCGCAAGTGAGAACAGCAAATGTGATGGAAAAGTCCACCAGTGTTTCTCCTCAAAGGTCTGCTTCTCCTCGTGCTGTTATAAAATGGGAGGATAGAAAGTCAAGACAAAGAGAAACGTTCATTAGAGTCAAACAGTATTCCTTATCAACCAAGGACAGTGTCGTAAAACTTCCTCATCCTCGCTGAGGATGAGAGAACCAGATGAACACACACACAAAGCTGTTAAAAATTTAAAAAGGTCAATTCTGAGTTACCATTTAAACATCCTTTCTAAACAAACACATTTGAACGATGATAAAATTAAAACAATAATAATAATAAAATAATTTCCTTAAGACCTCCTAATGTCCATCTCCCTCTCTTGGACTGGAAACTCCAGGCCACTAGTGGAGGGAAACATTACAGAACTAAACAGAGATAAGACACAAAAACCAGATACGGTGAAAGCAAAAATATAAATTGAATACAAAAAATATAAATTGAACATAAAAATAGGAAAACTAACAGTTCTGTGCACCGTTTAGATCAACAGGCATCCTGTTTCACGTTCCTGTGAAAGTCAAAATCTCAATGTGAAGAAATGAAACCACTTATTGTCTTTTCCTTGCAGCTGTGAGGTCAGTCACACCCTTGTCGTTAATCATTGACATCAAGGGGGACCATGCGTTCCACAAAACAAAGAAGAAAATCTCCACTATAACCACAAAGACCCAAAAAGTAAATCCAACATGTCCAAACTATCTCTGGATGTTGATGCTACAAATGAGACATTTTATGCTCCATAGACATTGAAGATCCTGTGCTGGAAACAGTTCTGCCTAAAAATGTGACTTCCCTTCTGCAACATTGCAATTTCCTATTAGACACTTCAAAACCCAAACCATACAACTGCAACAGAAGATCTGTCATTGCTTGCAGGCAGGTCTCAGCACCTACACCAACAAAACACAACCCCCTAGTAGCATAATAATCTGTCGAAGAGACTTCAAACAGTTATTGAAAATGCCAGAAGAGTTTTTAAATCCTTCTGGAAACCATGTATACTGCAAACGGAAACCTTTATACTAAAATGCAAATAGATGTCTGCTATTTTCATGTAATGGAATGCAAAAGAAAGCATTTGCTAAATCAATGGCAGTGAACGACACACATTATGGGGTTAGAGTTGACAGCATGCGGTGTGGGTCAGGCACAGGGAGGACTGGAGTAATGATGACTTCACTGACAGCCCTTAAATCATGTGCCATGCGATAAGTTTTACTATCTGCTTTCAAAACCGGTCTCAAGGGAGTACAGCACAAAGAATATGAATGCTAATTACACCAGAGTTCCACAAACCAAACAGAGTTTCCTTCATCCTTTCATCTGCATCCTTCACCAGCTGCACTGAGATCTAAAAACCTGTGCTCATGTAGTTACCTGAATCGCCACCGGGGGAGGGACAGTGAAGCCTGAACCAACATTAAATGAACCTGTGGACCATGAAGCATCAGAGAGCGTTTTTAACATCACCTCTGCATCTTCATGATCTGTCTTTTCTCCGCTGCAATACCTGACAATGTAGAAATGCTGTAGGACTGAGGATTTAGTCTTTGGAGGCAAAGTTATCCTGTACATTTTTATTGAGGGAGAGAAGTGACATCTGAAAAAGCACAGTTTAGACAGTTTGTGTTTTAACGCCCCTTTTAGTCATGGGTCTGATTTGCCGAGCCGCATGACAAGGGGGAGTGCTAATTCTATGTGAGGTACAGCTGTGTCTAACATCCGGTACCATTGCAATTGTGAGTGTGTGAATGCAAAATAAACAATTACACCCTCATGACAAATCTATATGTCAGTGGAGTTTAAATGCCACGTGTGGCGTTCTACTCAATGAAATGCTTCCTGGTACAGTTGATCATCTTCTCTGTCATAATAGAGTGTACAGTTCAGGTCATCAGAGGCGGAAAAATATGCTTCAAGGACAGTGGTCATGGCTTCGATACCTGAAATTCATGAAACCACCTGGCTTTTCAGGGCCCTCTGGATGTCTGCAGTGGGGGTTGGCTGTGGTGTGTGGCATGACATCCAGTCTGAAAGAATACTGGCTCCTGTTTTGACAAAAAAAAATGTCCCGTTCCAACAGATTCACAGGCGTGTGTGGTGTATGCAGAAATTAATGTTCCACCATCTGGTCAAAAGTCAGTCGGATGGGTTTTTTGCAGGTTTTGAGGAGTCATATGTTCATTTGTCAGAGTAGATGGAGTGTCCACTAGACTCATCATGGGTTACCTCTGAGCTTGAAAGGACCATGGCTCCTGCATCACCAAATGTGGTCCTCGCCACGGTGGAGGAGTGCTTGGAGTGGACGTGGGTGCTGTTCATTTCCGCCACGCCCCTGGCCTGTGCATGATGCTGTTGGGTACCTTGTTGTGGGCAGTCAGGCCCATTCGTCCGGAGCGCCACAGATGCCATTTCCAACTGCTGCTGGGGGGGTCTCCTGGGTGGCTCACGTCTCCCAGGATTTTCCACCAATTCTCCTGTCCCGGCTTCTGAATGCCTGAACTTGTCACATAATTGCTGCAGGTCCTGAGGGTACTTAAACTCATCATGTTATTTGCTTTTTTTTTTTTTAAACACCTTTATTATTGCGAGGGGATCTTTTTCTACAGTGTGTGTAGTTGTTTTTCAGTTGTCCAACTTCTCCCTCTGCCCTGTTCTGTTTTTTTTTTTCAAATGCGATCTGCATTGATGAATCAGACGTATTTTAAATCGACTCTTATCATCTACCAGACGCTCCAATGCATTCTCCATGCGTGCAATCATGCCCTCATTTGATTAGGGGAGCTGATCTGAGGGTCAGTCTCTCCTAACTCAGCTCCTTCCTGTGAAGCCAGATACTGCATGAGAGAAGGGTAAACATCTGCACCTTTTGTCACTCACCCAATGAAGCAGAGGGGGTTTTCTGCATAAAGATTTATGAGGTCTCAGGAGGGGTCTGCTCTTCGCCTGTCCTGCACCACTAAAGCTATGTGCTGCTTGGAAAAAAGATTTGGAAAATTTATTAGTGTCATGCCCAGGTTCCACCGTCACCAACGCCGTTGATGCAAGTCAATTAATCAGTGATGAAAGCCAGGCAAGGAAAAAATCCCTAAACTTTTCTTTGAGTGATACAACTGGTGCGGAGCAAAATGTTTGAAAAATATACTTTCTTAGAGACATTCTGGTACCTGCTGGCAACTAATTACTCACTTCTTAATCCAGAAACAAAAACCAATTGGAGCATCATGATTAAACATTCAAACCTGTTTTGTCTTACCAACAAGGATTTGCTGTTCCTACAAAAGAATTTGAATTATTACTAAAGTTACACAGTAACACAATCTCACAATCTAAACTTTTCCTCAAAGCTACAAAACATACAATTGCTAAAATACAGTAACATCAAAGCCCCAAATGGCAAAAAAGAACACCAGTAACTATGATATTCAATAAAAGTACCTCATTTATTTATACATTATTTCCACTATAAAAATCACAGATGTACAACATCCACTTACACTGTTTTTCAAACTATAATTACATCAAAATATAGGATCCTCTTTAAACTATCTTCCTATAACACAATAAATCATTTAACACCAATACTAAGTAATCTGGGAAACATCAAAACAAACATACAAACTATTGCATCTTCATACAACAATGAAGTGGCTGTTGTTGTGATTTTGGGCTATACAAATAAAATTGAATTGAAGGTCTCAAACATAAAAGTGGGTGCAACAGCATATCAGAACCTCTCTGCACAGCCTTACATCATGTCTGTCCTGACTTCTTCTTGTTCATGTCCTAAACTCTAAAATATACACTAAAACACGTCCCTTTTATTATTCTGAGAGCATAGAAAGCTGTTACATCTACTTACAATGGAGAAATCACCCCTCCCCTCTGCAAGTTTCATCCTCCTGTCTGCAGGCTGGGGCACACACTCTGATCTGTGAAGCTGCTCCCCCCTCCTTCTGCTTTCTCCTGCACTCTGAGCTGCTCTGCCGTTTTTTTTTTTTTCCTTTCCTCTGTCTCTCCCAACCAAACTTCAGGAGATTCAAATCCTGCTTTCTACATTTTCTTCTGATCTTTTCCTGTCTTTTCTTAAATTTCTTTAATCACATTCTGCAATGCAATTATTCTCTGAGTGTTTAACTTTCCATTAATTCCATACTTCATTCCATTCATAAGCAGTCCAGTCTCCAAAATCTCATACATGCATTCCATTCATCAGCAATCACGTCTGTATTGTCGTCATAAGTCAGTCAAGTGATGTTGTTGTCGCTGTCATTGTTGTTGTTGTTGTCGCTGTCATTGTTGTTGTTGTTGTTGTTGTTGTTGTTGTTGTTGTTGTTGTTGTTGTCCGGACAAAATGCACAATTTTCCTAATTTTTTCTGTCAAATTCACCATTCATGATTATTTTGAATCCTTCTTTGGTTTCTCTCCGTTTATAAAAATAATTTGTAGAGGCCGAAGCCTCCTTGGTGTTTCCGAAAACCCTAGACGCGCAAAATTAGTTCCTATAATAACTCTGTTTTTGTAAGGGATTTCTTAACAGGTTGAACAGACGCAAACCTAGTCAATTTGCTGCTTTCCAAATATCACAAGCTCCCAATTTGCCAACGTTCAATTCTTGTACAGGCCGAACAGACGAAAAACCTGCACAATTCATAAATGTCCAATTTTTCAAAATTTGCTGCTGCCCAAAGTTTATATTTTGCCACCATTCAATTCGCTGTTCTGGGGAGGGTGAACCCAAAACGTATTTATTTGGGTGCGCTATGCTGCCCACACACCCCACTTCCCCTTGATTTGAGTTATTCAATACGCAGAAATTTATAAAGGCTTCTGCTTACCGTATTCTATGAGGCCTCGAGGGAAGTCAAGCCCGTGGGGGAGTGCGTCACCCGCTTTCGGCCGAAAGTCTCAGTATTCTTGTAATAAGCCACTATGTTGTGGTCCAACCGGTCTGGTCTGCGTTCGTAGCCGCCCCCGACTTCACGTCTCGGGGTCACCAAAATTGAAGGAAAGAAATCGTCCGCTTTTCAGTTCTTTCCATCCATGCGTGTTCGATAGTCGAGAGTGGTAAAGCAAACAAGGATTCAACCGGTTTAGAAAATACACTGAGTTTATTTCCCTGACAATAGTTCTAAAGCACAGATTAAAACATTAATGCAGATATATCTGGATTCTCAAGTAAAGATCTACTGACGCACAAGTTACATGCGAATTATTCGTAGATTTACCCAAGAACAACAAAGTCCGTTCAAAACAGTCTTTTAAACATGTGTTGACACTCCTCCTCCTGGGAACATCATGGCGTCGAATCTCCTCCCCGGATCCCTCGGATTCGTCAGCTGGAATCCCTCATGCTTCCACCGGCCAATAGATGAAGGTTGCCAACTTCAGATCTGCTCCGCATCTCCGGGGGTGGGGGCCCTTCACCGGCGCACACAGTACATGATCAAAAGAGTCCTCCTCCGGTCCAAAGTAAATCACACCAGCCAAACAGATACTCCACCACCGGCACGAGATTAGATGTCCGTTCCATCCTCCACATGAGAACACAAATTTGAACACTTTCCCAGGGGAAAAACCTTCAACCTAGATGGTAGAGATGTAGTCCATGACATATTTATTGCTTCTCTGGAAACTCCTAGATTTGCACAAAGAAGTCCTAATTGCTGCTACAACTATAAAGCATAACTGAAGGTCACTGGAGAATAAGGCCTGATGAGTTCAAAATGAGTTCACTTCACACTAAAGACAAAACTGCAACCTAGTAAAGAATAAGATATAAAACTACATAATAAAGAATAAGATATAAAACATATATTTTCTACACTAGTAATGCTGCAACATCTTGTGACACAGACTGTCCTGACTCTCTCAACCAGTTAACCATCAGATGGCCAACAGTTACTTCAGGCATTCTAGGTCAGACAAGTCTCGAGCAACATACTATCTTCTTACAGGATGCAGTACCTGTAAGGGCTCGAGCATACCGGGTCTCTCCTATAAAAAAGAAAATCATAGAGGAACACGTAGCCCAAATGCTACGTGATAACATCATCGAGCCATCCCAGTCCGCTTGGGCGTCCCCGGTGGTCCTAGTACACAAACCTGATGGCACTTACCGTTTTTGTGTAGACTATCGGAGGGTAAATGCCAAGACCCTACCTGATGCCTATCCTATGCCTTTAATCCACGACATCTTGGAGTCTCTGGAAGGCGCCTCATGGTTCAGCTCCCTAGACTTGAAGGCAGGATACTGACAGGTGGAGATGGCTAAACACAGTATCCCATATACTGCATTCACCACACACATGGGTCTATACCAATTCAGATGCATGCCATTTGGGCTGAAAAACGCAGCTGCAACGTTCCAGTGGCTGATGGAGAAGGTCCTGGGGGAGCTGAGAGGAAAGGTGTGCTTCGTATATATAGACGACATTATCGTATACTCTAAAACAAAGGAAGAACATCTGCGACACCTGGGGGCTGTGTTTGAAAAACTAAAAACTGCTAACCTCAGCTTAAACATGACTAAAGGTCATTTTTTAAAAAGACAACTGCGCTTCCTGGGACACTTGGTATCTGAAAAGGGGGTGGAGGTGGATCCGGAGAAGACCCAAGCGGTGACGGACTACCCTACTCCGACTGACATCAAGACGCTCCAACGCTTCTTGGGTCTAGCAGGCTGGTACCACAAATTCATCCCTCGTTTTGCCGATATAGCAGCTCCTTTGAACCACCTAAAAAAGAAAGGAGTTGAATGGTGTTGGACAAAGGAGTGTCAGACCAGTATGGATACCTTAAAACGGGCATTAAAAAGTCCTCCCATTTTATCGCAACCTGATGTGCGTCTAACCTTTCAGGTCCATACTGATGCCAGCGAGGTGGGCCTAGGAGCCATTCTTACCCAAGAGGGCCCTGAAGGAGAGCAGGTGATAGCCTATGCGTCCAGGGTGTTGAAGGGTCCGGAAAAGAACTATTCAACATCAGAGAAGGAGTGTCTGGTAGTAGTGTGGGCCGTAGAAAAGTGGTGACACTATCTGGAAGGACAAGAGTTTACAGTTCATACAGATCATGCAGCATTATCCTGGGCCTTCAATTACCCTACAGTTCATACAGATCATGCAACATTATCCTGGGCCTTCAATTACCCTAAAACATCATCAAGACTCACGAGATGGATACTACGTCTCCAGCAGTTTCAATTCAGGGTTCTCTACAGGAAAGGCTGCCTTAACATGGGACCTGACGCATTATCCCGAGCCATAGAACCTTTGGTCATCAGACCTAGCCCGGAGATATTACCTGTTACCATTAACCCAGCACCGTGTTTAAAGATTTCGAGCAAAGTTTTCTCCGACTTACCTGCCACCTTATCAGAAATCGCGGAAGAACAAGACAAGGATCCTACAGTCTGTGACCTACGTCAATCTCACCTCAATGGTTCTCCTCCAGATCGTATAGGCTTCGAAACCCATCAAGGAGTGTTGTATCGGCGAGCACCATTAAGAGACCAAGGCTTGAAGTACCAGTTGGTGGTTCCCAAAACCCTGAGAGCAGAGTTCCTCAGATATTTCCACGACAACCCGCTAGGGGGCCATCTGGGTCAATTAAAAACCCTGTTACGAGTCTTAGAGGTAGCTTGGTGGCCTAGTGTGAGGAAGGACGTGTGGGAGCACACAAAGACCTGTGACAACTGTCAAAGACTGAAGGTCGATAACACCAAACCAGCAGGTTTGTTGCAGTCCACTTTAAGGGTGTGCCAAAATATCGATATGGTGATATATCGCGATATTTAGTCCCGCGATCGATTATCGATACGTCTTCATCAAGTATCGACCTTTTATTTACATTTAAAAACCCTGTAAAACGTTATATTAACCATTCTTTGGTAAGACAATTCCTTGGAGGGTCGATAGGGGGCGCTTGTTGCGAGATTGGCTGTTGTGGGCGGACGAAGAAGAACACACATTCAAACAAAGATGGCGGAGCGGGAAAACAATGAGAGACGACGGCAGTAAGTTAAAAGATGCGCCGGCAGCATTGAAGCTGCATCACCCAGAGTTGTGTAAGAAAGCTGTGGCTGTTGCTGGCCTGAAGCCGACACAGCCCGACGCGGATACTTTTTTCCATATGAAGCTACCGCCGTCTTCTGAGAGACAGAGCAGCGGCAATAAACGGAAAACGGTCCCTGTAGCGCGGTGGAGAACGAGGGATTTGGGTTTTCATTGAATGCATTAGAGTTTTGACATTCTCTCTCGGAAATACTGAAAAAAGGATCCCTGTACTGTACGGTCAGACCAGAGCTACAGCTGAGATGGAAACGGAAGAAAAGGCATCCCTGCCCTCAGACCCCCCTTCTCCTCTAAGCAGCGGTAGATGAGCGGCGTCTTGATGCTAAAAAGCCTGTGGTTCTCCAGAAAAACATGAACATAAACATACATCACATGCAGCTTTACCCAAACGTGTTGTTCACAAAGACGTTAACTTTTAGATGCACTTCAAGTTTTTTATGTATTTTATTCCTTGTTATTTATTTTGAAAGCAGTTTATGTCTTAAATAACTTAAAGGAAAGTTCCTTGATACTTGATTTTTATTTTTCTGAGAGAATTATATTTTTGTTTACACCACATTTGCACTAAATGGTGTCATTTATTTTTTAACAAAGACAATATAATTTGTTCACAGAATTAATATCTGATTCTCAGCTATTTTTTAAATTAAGCAATGGCTATGGTTTTGTTTTTCAAAAGTTAATACCAATGTGTCTGGCAGCTACTTGACTTATTAAATTTTTATCCTTTTTACAGCAATTTTGTACTAAATAATGACACTGCTGTTCATGTTCACTATTGTTTAAACTGAATTTCACAGATATTTCCAAATTAAAATTGTCATTGTTTGTCAAAGACAGAGTATTACTGATTTCAGCAATGTTACACAAAAGTCTGTTATTCATTACACCAAATAGGACACAAGTTGTTTATTATCATGGTGTTTAAAAAATAAAAAATAAATGGGGAAATATTTTCCAAAAAGCTGTTTTTAAAGTTCTTCTTTCTTAAAGTTTGATATATCGTGAGTTGTTAGAGACGAGATATATCGATTATCGCATTATCGCCATATCGTGATAGTATCGTTATCGTGAGCAAAGTATCGCAAATCGTATCGTATCGTGAGGTACCCAGTGATTCCCAGCCCTAGTCCACTTCAGTACACAGCCCCGGGGAGATGCTGGGGATTGACATCATGGGTCCGTTTCCAAGAAGCAGGAAATCCAACACGGTGTTGGTGGTCGTAGTGGACTATTATACTAAATGGGTGGAAATGTTCCCCTTGAAAGACGCCAAAACACCTCGTCTGATCAGACTCCTGAGGGAGGAGATTTTCACCCGTTGGGGGGTCCCGAAATATCTAGTCTCCGACAGAGGTCCCCAGTTCACAAGTCACCTTATTAAAGAGCTTTGTACCGCCTGGGGGGTCATTCCTAAGTTGACCACAAGTTATCATCCACAAACTAATCTCACTGAGCGTTTTAATAGGACTATAAAGACCATGATTGCCTCATTTGTCGGACAGGATCACCAAACGTGGGACCAGTGGATTCCTGAATTCCGCTTCACCATTAACACCGCACAGCAAGAAACCACTGGGAAAACTCCAGCGGAGTTGGCATTAGGAAGGACAATCCATGGACCACTGGAGAGACTCATCCACAAGCCACCATCCCCGGACCAGAGGTCGGCATACACTCTGGTGGAACGACAACAGAGGATGGCGGAAGAGGTTAAAATGAAAATGGGGTTGCACCAGGCCAGACAAGCTAAGTATTACAATAACCGTAGGAGAGATGCGCACTTCCTGTCGGGTGACTTAGTCTGGGTCCGGTCACATCCCTTATCCAAAGCAACAGAAAAATTCACAGCAAAGCTAGCGCCTAGGTGGGAAGGGCCAGCAAAAGTAATAAGAAAACTGGGACCTGTTAATTATAAAGTAGGAATGGGCGACCCACGAAGGGAAGATGTGGTACATATAGTACACTTGAAGAAGTACCATGGGCCAAATCCCGACTGGCCGTCAGCTGGGGGGGGGGGGGGGGGTGTCTATGTAGCATTGCCACATATTTAATAGGATGGTTATTCTACTGTGGGGAAAACAGTAAATAAGGTATACCTTCCATATGGTAGCCTTTAAGTTAATGGTCCAGTGTTTTGTGTTTGTTTACATGATTGATTTAATGTTTGTGGGTGTGTGGGGAACTGCAGCATGTAAAGCTCATGGACTACAAATATGGTGGTCCCGTCACCTAGGTGACGGTTGATTGGGCTATTACAAAAGGTGTGCAATGATGGGAAAAGGTGACTCTGCAAAAAACCTCCAGACCGTGAAGGAACCACGGAGAGAGGGCATGCTCAGAGCGAGTCAGCATCAGCCGCAACACGAGGATTTCGAGCCACATTACAGCGACTTCAGCACAGCACATCAACTTTCCATATCGGATTGTGTATCTTTGCTGTGGGAGTATTACCGCCTTGGGGGTGAGGCCCCAGACAATCCGATTTACAGGGGACGATCGTGGGTCAACGGAGCCGGTAAGGCGAATGATTTCTGACTTGCGGACGGAACATCTAAAAACCCTGCGCTAGTTGAGACTGCTTCCGCAGTTACGGGTGGAAGACGCCAACAGGAGCGGAGGAAAATACAGAACATTCAGTCTGGGGTGTATGTGTGTAGGGTGGTGAAGGGTTGTTGATCTTTGGGGTATGTTGTGTATATATATATATATTTTTGTGAATAAGGCGAGTGGAATCCCATTCGGTCTGCCTGGTTTTGGTTCTTTCACATACACTTAAATAATCCACTATAATCAGCATTTAAGAAGGAACTAACGAACCTGTGGGTTGTAAGGCTTACAAATTTTGTTTGTAGAGTGTTACAACACTGTTCACATCATCAAATGGGAATTTTTTGAAAGAGGTTGAAATGATGGCCAGTGTAGAAAATGTATGTTTTTATATCTTGTTCTTTATTATGTTACAGTTTTGCCTTTAGTGTCAAGTGAACTCATTTTGAACTCATCAGGACTTATTCTCCAGTGACCTTCACTTATGCTTTATAGTTGCAGCAGCAACTAGGACTTCTTTGTGCAAATCTAGGAGTTTCCAGAGACGCAATAAATATGCCATGGACTCCATCTCTACCATCTGGGTTGAAGGTTTTTCCCCTGGGAAAGTTTTCAGATTCGTGTTCTCATGTGGAGGATGAAACTGACATCTAATCTTGTGCCGGTGGTGGAGTATCCGTTTGGCTGGTGTGATTTACTTTGGACCAGAGGAGGACTCCTTTTGATCATGGATTGTGTGCGCCGGTGAAGGGACCCCACCCCCAGAGAGGCAGAGTGGATCTGAAGTTGGCAACCTTCATCTATTAGCCGGTGGAAGCATGACAGATGCCGGCTGACGAATCAGAGGGATCCGGGGAGGAGATTCGCTGCCATGATGTCTTCAGGAGGAGGAGTGTCAACACATGTTTAAAAGACTGTTCTGAAACTTTTCTTTTGTTCTCAGGAAAACCTATGAGTAATTCGCATGTAACTTGTGTAACTTGTGTGTAACAATGTGTTTTAATCTGTTGTGGAACTCTTGTTAGGGCAATAAACTTCGTGTATTTTTAATCCGGTTGAATCCTTGGTTTGCTTCACCACTCTCGACTCCGGAACATGCACGGATAGGAAGATCTAAAAGCGGAAGATTTCTTTCCTACAATTTTGGTGACCCTAAGACCCGAAGTGGGGAGCGGAATGAACGCAGAACCGAACGGACCGGATTATGAAGATGTATTTTATGAGATTACGAGACTTTCGCCGTAAAGTCAGGGGAGAGCCCCTCCAGGTCTTCGATTCTTCTGTGGGCCCTCATACAAAGGTAAGCATTGCCTATTGTAAGTTCTGCATATTGATTACGTTATTCAATTAGTGAATAACTCAAATAAAGGAGAATTTGAGTGTGGACGGCATAGCACGTACCCCACGAGTTATGATGGGTTTTCTCATTTCCTTGGACAGGAAGTCCTAAAAGATGAAGGGTTGCCTGTTAGCCTTTGACATTTAGTTTAAAAACAGAGTATGAAGAAAGAGGTTCCCCGAGTCCTTAGAACAAATAGTTTGAAATTCGGAGGGTTATCTGTTAGCCTTTGACATTTAGTGTATAAAAACAGAGTATGAATGAAGATTAGTAGGTTTTCCGAGCCCTTAGAACAAATAGTTCGAATTTCGGAGGGTTTGCGTCTGTTTGGCCTGGGCTTGCCTAAAAAGGCGGCAGAAAACAGTGTTACATAGGACCTAATTCTACGCGTAGGATGATTCGGAAGAACTAAGGAGGCGTCAACCTCTATAAATTATTTTTTTATATGCGGAGAGAAACCAAAGAAGGATTCAAAATAAACACGAAAGGTGAATTTGACAGAAAAAATTAGGAAAATTGTGCATTTTGTCCGTACAACAACGACAACAAAGACAACAACAAAAACTTGACTTGACTGACTTATGACAACAATACAGATGTGATTGCTGATAAATAAAATGCATGTATGAGATTTTGGAGACTGGACTGCTTATGAATGGAATGAATGTATGAGATTTTGGAAAGTATGGGATGAAAAGTTGTTTAAAATCGGTGAATTTTGGCTTTATTTTCCGTGTTTTTGTGTGGATTGCTTTTTCTATGGACGTGGCCATCTTGTTTACGTCTTTCCGGCAGAAATGACCAATGACGGGACGTTTTACTTGCTTTCGAATGCGTCGACGGCTCTTATTGGCTTTGTTTGTACCATGTGGTCGGCGGGACGTCGTCCCTACAGACCAAAATGTCGGACCTGCGCTAGACTTTCAGAACAAAGCTGAAGAGTTTGCGATCTAATTTGTGGTAAAATAACGACTGAAATCGTAATTATTGAGCGTGGCCATGGCCTCGGTTGTAAGACGGCGATAAAAACAAATTTAAGTGGTCTTTGTTCGACAAAAAAGATTTTTAAAGTAGGAAGGCGCCTATGCGCAGCACTTCCGGAGCAACTCTCTGCCACAACAGCAGCTTGACTGCACCAGTCTCTGTTAGAACGTATATAACTTTCTTGGGAGGTTGCCTGAAGTTGAGAAAATCTTTTTAAAAACATAGTAAGGTAGTATCGGTGCAATACATTTTGTGTAAAATAATTTTGCAATTATTTCGGTTTTCTTATTTTGAATATATGTCTCTAATTTATTTGTATTTCCTAATTACCATGATTTAGTTCAGTTATGCTCAAAGAAATATTATTGACATGAATTATAAGTAGTGGTTTAGATCCGGACTCCCTTGAGAAGAATGTTTACAGTGTTTAATTTAGTTTGTCTGGTATCTTGAATTTGAGAAGATGTTGTTCAATATTGTATTATAATTTAGTGGCCAGCAGAAGACAGATTTGCAAATTTAGTTGTGTTATGGCATTGTGTGTTGAACAAGAAGAAGTCAGGACAGACATGATGTAAGGCTGTGCAGAGAGGTTCTGGTATGCTGTTGCACCCACTTTTATGTTTGAGACCTTCATTGTTGTATGAAGATGAAATAGTTTATATGTTTGTTTTGATTTTTCCCAGATTACGTAGTATTGGTGTTAAAGGATGTATTGTGTTATAGGAAGATAGTTTAAAGAGGATCCCATATTTTGATGTAATTATGGTGGGAAAACAGTGCAAGTGGATGTTACACATCTGTCATTTCTAAAGTAGAAATAATGTATAAATAAATGAGGTACTTTCATAGAATATTATAGTTACTGGTGTTCTTTTTTGTCATTTGAGGCTTTGATGTTACTATATTTTAGCAATTGTACATTTTGCAGCTTTAAGGAAAAGTTTAGATTGTGAGATTGTGTTACTGTGTTACTTTAGTAATATGCAAATTCTTTTGTAGCAACAGCAAGTCCTTAATGGTAAGTAAAAACAGGTTTGAATGTTAAATCATGATCCTCCAATTAGTTTTTGTTTCTGGATTAAGAAGTGAGTAATTAGTTGCCAGCAGGTACCAGAATGTGTCTAAGAAAGTGTATTTTTCAAACATTTTGCTCCGCACCAGTTGTATCACTCAAAGAAAAGTTTAGGGATTTTTTCCTTGCCTGACTTTCATCACTGATTGACTGACTTGTATCAACGGCGTTGGTGAGAGTGGAACCTGAACATGACACTAATACATTTTCTAAATCTTTTTTCCAAGCAGCACATGGCTTTAGTGGTGCAGGAAAGGCAAAGAGCAGACCCCTCCTGAGACCTCATAAATTTTTACGCAGAAAACCCCCTCTGCTTCATTGAGTGAGTGACAAAAGGCGCAGAAGTTTACACTTCTCTCATGCAGTTCTCTGGCTTCACAGGAAGGAGCTGAGTTAGGAGAGACTGACCCTCAGATCAGCTCCCCTAATCAAATGAAGGCATGATTGCACGCATGGAGAATGCATTGGAGCGTCTGGCAGATGATAAGAGTCAATTTAAAATGCATCTGATTCATCACTGCAGAGCACATTTGAAAAAAAAAAACAGAACAGGGCAGAGGGAGAAGTTGGACAACTGAAAAACAACTACACACACTGTAGGAAAAAAATTTCCCTCAGGATAATAAAGGTGTTAAAAAAAAAAGAAATAATAAAAATAAATAAATAACATGATGAGTTTAATACCCTCAGGACCTGCAGCAATTATGTGAGAAGTTCAGGCATTCAGAAGCCGGGACAGGAGAATTGGTGCAAAATCCTGGGAGACGTGAGCCACCCATTGATTTAGCAAATGCTTTCTTTTGCATTCCATTACATAAAAATAGCAGACATCTATTCGCATTTCAGTATAAAGGTTTATACTGAAATTTGATCAGAATCTAAGACAATAGTCGATAGGAAGTCGGAAAACTCAGTTAAAAATTCTGAATATGGGCCGGGGGGGCAATAAATAAGAATAAAACAGGTTTTGGAGTCTTCCTGTTTGGGTGATTTATAGACATGATACTTTCAAATGAGTTATAAGTATTTTTAACTTTAGGGCTGAGAAGTAAGCTAGACTGTGATATTACTGCCAAACCACCTCCTTTCCCTGAAATTCTGGATTTCTGATAGTTAGCATAAGTGGGGGGGGGTTGCTTCATTCAGTCTAACATAGTCATCCTGTTGGAGCCAAGTTTCTGTTAAGGCTAGTAAACTAAGGTTGTTATCAGTGATTAACTCATTGACTAAGAGGGACTTAGAGGAAATGGATCGAATGTTTAATAAACCGCATTTAATGACATCATAATTGTGCTTGTGGGAACTGCTGTCAATCACTTTAAGGTTTCTGTGATGCGATCCTTTCATTTGTCTTTCATCACATAAGCTAAAGCTAGGACCTGCTTGACTTTCCCTGCATGGGTTTTGCACCAGCACTAAGGGAGGCTCAGAGGAGCATTTTACACTGCTGCTCTGCGCCCGGGTCTCGTCTCTGGGTTGTCAGGTTGACAGACTAAGGCTAGCAGAAATGTTTCTAGAAAGAAGAGCGGCACCGTCCCGAGTAGGATGGACGCCATCTCTCCGCATGAGACCGGGCTTCCCCCAAAACGCGCTCCAATTATCCACAAAACCAACGCCGTTTTCTGGGCACCATCTAGAAAGCCAGCGGTTGAATGATGAAAAGCGGCTGTACATTTCATCACTGACTAAGTTCGGCAGGGGACCAGAGAAAATTACAGTGTCGGACATCGTCTTAGCCAGTTTACACACCGAAGCTACGTTTAACTTAACCACCTCTGATTGTCTCCGTCGGGCATCATTACCGCCTGCGTGAATCACGACTCGACGGAACCTGGACTTACTCTGAGCTAACATCCTAAGGTTCCCCTCCATGTCACCAACTCTGGCCCCCGGATAACACCTGACTGTAGCCGCTGGGAGCTCCACGTTTCTAACTTCAGAAGAGCCTATAACCAGAGTTGAGGATTCAGCGGGTGTGTCGCTGAGGGGGGAGAACCTATTACTAACGTGGAGTCTCGGGTGCTCTAAGTTTTTGCGTTTAGCACTATGTTTCCTCCCAACCGGTGCAAACCCCTGACTGTCTCCCGGCTGCTGGGAGAACGCTGGGGTGCTAGCTAAATTAGCCCTGGTAGCGCGGCCCGCGCTACGAGTAACGACCTGGCTAGCCGGTTTAGCTTCCACTGTGCGGAGCCGCGCTTCTAACTGCTCAAGCCTGGCCTCCAAGTCTAACACAAGACTACACTTAACACATCTACCGCTATCTTCACTAAAGGAGGCAGGATCCTCACTAAACATATGGCACATGGAGCAGGAAAGAGAGGGGGGAAAGGTGGAAGGAGAGGTGGCCATGCTAGGTTCTAAGCTAAGGCTAGCGGTGTTTAGGTAAAGATAAGTGGTTTATTTAGCAAAATGAGAAAGTGAACAGCAAGCGGTTTAACAGTAGTGTGTCGCTATTAAAAAGAGCTAGATGTGAATATTAACCCAGATAACCCTTAGAGTAAACAAAACAAGAGAACAGTAGTCAAACACGAACAGTACTGGGAAAGGCTCACCCGGAAATGACGTCACAGGAAGAGGCCACCAGAAATCTACCTCCTTTTTTTTTAAGGAGTTAAAAAACTTTACTTTTAGAACGTATCTAAATACATGCAGTCAGTGCTGAACTTTTCTCTGGGCCACACAGACCCGGAGGAGGGCTGAGGTTATGGTTACGGTTATGGTTTACACGCGCAGCATATTAACCCCAACACGGGTCTCTGCGCTCCCGCAGGAGATGGGAGAATAAATGTCCCACACCGACATGCGTGACAGCCGACGGGGCTTTAGCATTAAACACGCGTGAGTGACAACACGATGTAGTCTTAGACACACTTAAAACACGCAAGGAAAATGCAACGATAGACGTGAGATGAACCAGCGCCGCGCCTGGATCCGCAAGGGGGGGGGGGGGGGGGGGTGAAATGGAGGCGAAGCTGCAGCGAGACTGAAGGAAAACAGGAAGTTGGAGTTGTCCTAATGCAATTTAGTTTTAATGTGCCTCTCCCCCTTAGTATGATCTGTGTTGTTATATCTTTAATATTTATTTTAATGTTTTGTAATGTATATAGCCTTTTCTTAATCAATCAATCACTTGACTGCAAAAACCGTCACGACAGATTTTCCCATAATGCATTGTTTTGTAGTCATTTGCGGTTTGCGGTCAGTGCAGTACTAATTTTCCAGCTGCGTTCGCTCAGGTTGGGGCCTTGATCCCACCCCTTTCTGGTGATATTTTTGTGATGATTGACAGGTGATGTTGGAGCTATAACAAAAATATGTCACACACCAGGTGATCTGTGCAGCGTTTTGTCCACCTGGGTGATCTCAAACACGCTTCTTGTGCATCTTGGCTTCACCTAGTATATGGTGTCGCCAACATAAATTTTAGCCTCGTGGAATCAGTTTTTTATGAAAATATATGAGTGGCTGACCAGCTGCTCTACAATAACTTGTGAAAATCCAAAAATGGTTACTGAATTTTGTTTCTCCTGTACTAATTTGTCTTTTAGATTAGATTAGATTAGATTAGATTAGATTCAACTTTATTGTCACTGCATATGTAGGTACAAGGCAATGAAATGCAGTTAGCATCTAACCAGAAGTGCAATAAGCAGTAAGTATAGAATAAAGGTCTATAATATGTACAATAACTATACAGGTAAGTATTATGGACATAATTTACAGATATTAAATACTATAAGGGGGATCTGGGAGACAGATCACCTTCCAGAATGGACATGTTCTGATCCGATGCCGTGCCACACAGCATGAAGGACAATGGTTGTTGCAGCTTCAACCACAGCTAACCCCCACTGCAGACATTTGCTGAACATTGTTGGATCCAGGGGCCCCTGAAAAGCCAGGTGTGTTTCGTGAATTTCAGGTTTGGACGCCATGAAGCCTGTCATTGAAGCCTTATTTTCGCCTCCGGATGGCCTGACCTGTACACTCTATGATCAACTGTACTAGGGAGTATTTTTTATCAGGAAGAAGGCCACACGTGGCATTTGAACTACACTGACATATATTGATCCTGAGGGTTAGCGGCTTATTGTGCATTCATACACTCACAAATGCAATGGTACTGGATGTTAGACACAGCGGTATCTCACATAGGAGTAGCACCCCCTGGTCATGAGGCTCTGTAACTCAGACCCATGACTTAAGGGGCATTAACAACACAAACTGTCACAATTGTGTTTTTCAGGTGTTCACTTTTCTCCCTCAATAAAAATGTACAGGTTAACCTTGCCTCCAATGACAAAATCCACAGTTCTAGAGCATGTCTGCATTGCCAGACATCACAGCAGAGAGAAGACAGCCCATGAAGAAGCAGAGGCGATGTAAAAACGCTTCCTGACTCTTTATGCTCCACAGGTTCATTTGATGTTGGTTCAGGCTACACCGTTTCCCCCAGTGGTGATTCAGGTAACTGCAGGAGCACAAGCTTTTAGGTCTCAGTAATGCTGGTCAAGGATGCAGATGAAGGGACAGAGGAAACTTAGACTGGTTTGTGGAACTCTGGTGTCATTGAGCATTGGCATTCTTCGTAGTGTATTCTTTTGAGACTGGTTTTAAAAAGCAGATGGTAAAACTTATATGATTTAAGAGCTGTTACTGACATCACCATTACTCTAGTCCTACCGTTCCTGACCCATATTGCATGCTGTCAACTTTAGCCCTACAATGTGTGTTTCTTTTGCTTCCATTACGTGAAAATAGCAGACATTTATTCGCATTTCAGTACATAGGACTTAATAAATTCTTCTGGCATTTTCATTCACTGTTTGAAGTCTCTCCGACAGGATATTATACTATGAGAGGATTGTGTTTTGTTGATGTAGGTTGATGTAGGTCTACTAGCAGTCACCAACTGCTGAAATCTGCCTGCAAGTAATGACAGATCTTTTGTTGAAGTGTGAGATTTGGGTTTTGAAATGTCTAACAGGAATTTGCAATGTTGTAGAAGGGAAGTCACATTTTCTAGGCAGAACTGTTTCCAGCACAGAATCTTCAATGTCTATGGAGCATAGAATGTCTAATTTGCAGCATAAACATCCAGAGATAGTTTGGACATGTTGGTTTTTGGGTCTTTGTGGTTATAGTAGACATTTGTTGATTTGTGGAACGTATTGCCCCCTTGAGGTCTATGATTCACGGAAAAAAAAAAAAATAATAATAATAATACAAAAAAATAAAACAAAGTAAAACAAATGATTAATCACTTATTGAAAATGGTTAAATTGATCGATGTTTAATGATATCACTTCACTTGCTCCAAAAATTGATAAATT
>JALJSC010000055.1:139303-291803 GCA_023969325.1 Oryzias curvinotus
GATTCAAAAATCTTTCCTAATGTAACAAATTTTGCACGTTTTTAACTTTAATACATAATGAATTGTGATATGAAAAACTCTGAACAGTGTTGTGTCTATTTTACTGATATGTATTATGTTTTACTCATTGAATGACTTTTATAAGTAACATAATCTGCATATATTTTAGATAACTGATCTGCATTTGCCATGTTGATTTCTAAAATAGTTATTTTTCTATAAAAATTAGTAATCATCTTTGTCATGTGCTTTATCGATACCTTATGATTCTAAATTCTGTCTGATAAAAACTGGGAACCGGATATTGATAAATCATGTTAAAATGGTTATGTATAACGGGGTGGGATTATTAAGTTCACTTCCTTCCACTCCCTTTCAAGCAATATTTATTATAGTTTTAAATTATCCTAAGTTTGATTAGTTACGGTATGAATGTATAACTGACTATTATATTGCTTTTGTGAATTATTTCTACTTAATTGCTTGAAGTAAACCATTTCAAATCAAATCAAACGATGAGGTGCGACTGCACTCACGCTGTACGGCAACGACCACGAGTGGTTTCATTTCTTGTTACTTTGCCTTCACTTGAACATGGACAGGACGCCTGTTCACCTTACCGGTGCACAAAACTGTTTGTGGTTTTTATATTTTTACTTTCTGTCTATCTGTTTATGTATTTGTGCCTTGACTTTGTTTCATCTGCATGTTTCCCTCCACTAGGGGCCTGGAGGTCCCTCAGTCCCAGAGAGGGATATGGACAATAGGGTTCTCAAGGAAATTGTTTTATTATTATCATGTTTAATATTCGTTTGAATATATTTGTTTAGAAAGGATGTTTAAATGGTAACTCAGATTGACCGTTTTAACTTTTTAGAGCTTTGTGTGTCTGTTCATCTGGTTTTCTCATCCACAGCAGGTGCGGTTTTACCACAGGGATTTTATGACACTGTTCTGAGTTGTTGAGGAATACTGTTTGACCCTAATGAACTTTTCTCTTTGTCTTGAGTTTGTGTCCTACCACTTGGGTTCTTCATAGAAATAGCACAAGGGGAAGCAGACCTTAGAGAGGACAAACATGGTGGACCTTTTCCATCATATTTGTTCCTCATTTGCGCCCGCGATACTTGATTCTTGTCTCATAGTCTCCATTCTATATTGTTTTTTTTTTTATTTTTTTTTTGACCCTAGCCCTAATCAATATTTAGATCCACAGCAGACTTATCTTGGGGAGAAGGCACCTATGCATGGACCCCCAAGCTCTTTTGCACCTGTTCTGTTATATCCTTGTTTCAGATCTCTAATTCCAGGCTTTTGAGAAGTTCTAGGAGGCCAGGTCCAAGCTGGCCAGCACCTGTGGTTCCACTGAGTGATCCAGACAGAGACCCTGACCTTGGAGATGTGGCACCATGAGATCACTCTAAATGCTCTGATGGACCCTTCGGAGACTAGGAGATATATTGGTGGTGGTTGATTCACAGGTTCCAGGACATATTTTTCTGCTTGGGGACAACCAGAAGGAAGTGAGTGTTCGAGGACCCTTATGACATGCCTCATAGAGAGGGCGGTAGGAGCAAGAGACCGGGACACGGACAGTATGCCATGCTGCCACTTGCAGATCCATCTCCACCTGTTGTTGTTGACGACCATCTCATGTAAATGATTGTGCCTTAACCCCTTCTGTTCCCTTAACCCTCAGGCTCTTTTATCCACAGGATTTTGTGCAAGGCGAAATTTAAAGATAAATTTAAGGGTAAATTTAGGGAAAACTTACATTTAAATTTAAGGAAAGTTAAGGGATTTTCTGAATGAAAGGGTAAACTTTAAGAAAACATTTTATATTTTTGAAAGTTTTTAGTGGTTAAATAATGCTTGCTTGATGTTTTAAGTGTTTTATATAAACTACTGTGCGAGTGTGTTGCACGGATGAGCTGGTTGCAGACGAGTACCTCTTCCATCCACTGCAGAGTCTTATGTGCGTGTCACAGTGTTGTTTTACTCTTTAAGGACTTTTATTGTTTAAATTACATTATGATTTTATTGTTTTACTCTTAAAAGGATCTTATGACTTATTATTTTAAACTTGTCATTTATTATTTTACTTCATGGATGGCATTTAAAGGATTGTTTTTGCTTAGTCTAGATGTGATGGCGACATGCCACAGCGTTTTACTAATGGTACATTTAGGGGTCATTTAGATGTTCTGATGATGTTTTTTAGATTTGCTGTTTCATCATTTTACTTATTATTCTTAATGATGATTTAGTTCTGCCGTGACATGTCTTCATTTCTCCCTTAATTCAGGAGTTCCTTATCTTTATTATATTTTATTCTTTTTGAAGTATTATCATTAATTCCCACATTAGCCACCAGTGCTACCATATCCTCTTCTAGCTCATCTGGTGGAGGAGAAGAGACAGGTAAACGAGATAAACAGTCTGCCACAACGTTCTCGCGACCCGGTTTATACTCTACAGTGTAGTTGAAACACATGAGGCGAGCTGACCATCTAGCAATCCGCATTCCTGCTCGTCCAAAACCTTTAGTAGATAGCAGCGTAGTAAGTGGGCTATGGTCAGTGCGTAGAGTAAAGTGTTTACCCCATAAGTATGTGCGCCAGCGTTCAGCAGCCCAAACACAAGCTAGCGCCTCTTTCTCAATGATAGAATACTTTCTTTCACACTCACTAAGAGACCGTGAAGCAAACGCAATGGTCTTTTCTGTGTCCCCGTGTAACTGGGTAAGTACTGCACCGATACCATAATCACATGCGTCTGTGGTAACTATGGTGGGAAGAGCTGGGTCAAACAGAGAAAGAGCAGAGCTAGTAGCTATCAGTTTTTTAGCGTTCTCAAAAGCCACTTGTGCTTCCTCAGTCCAGTTGAAGTTTGCGTTCTTACGCAACATGGCACGAAGTGGTTCCACAACACAAGCATAGTTGGGAATGAACTTAGAATACCACCCTGTGAGCCCCAGGAAAGAGTGTAGAGTTGTAGCATCACAAGGGGAAGCAGCATCTGTGATAGCACTGATGTGATCAGGATTTGGCTTGATACCTGCAGCAGAAACAATGTGCCCCAAAAATGACAGCTCAGTTTGTCTAAACAAGCACTTTTCCATGTTAAGTTTCAGCCCACTACTGCACAGCCGGTGCAGCACAGCTTTTAGTCGCTTTTCATGGAGATCAGGCATGTTAGCAAACACAATCACATCATCCAAATAACATTGAACACCATCCAAACCTGACAGAATCTGTGTCATCATCCTTTGAAAAGCACTGGGGGCTGAAGCCAAACCAAAAGGTACTCTGGTAAAACGGAACAGTCCATCATGTGTAATGAAACCTGTAAGGTCCCTGCTTTCAGGATGAAGGGGTACTTGGTAGTAAGCATTCTGCAAGTCTATGGTGGAAAACATCCGTGCTCCACGAAGCTCATGAAACACCTCCTCAATGTGTGGAAGCGGATGGCTGTCAACAACCACTGCTTTATTGGGCTCTCTTAAATCAGGACACAATCGGATACGGCCGGACTTTCTTTTCACGACCACAATAGGCGAAACCCATGGGGATGAGTCAATGCGTTCAATGACGCCTTCGTGTTCCAATCTCTGTAGTTCCTTGGAAACTGCATCCCGCACAGCAAATGGCAGGCGACGCAGCTTTTGTTGCACAGGGCGAACTTCCGGTCTGACCTTCACCTTGTGGGCAAAACCCGTCACGAGTCCAAGTTGGTCAGAATTATTTTGGGGTTCCTCCAGGTTGTTGGCAGGAGCTGTGTACTGCACAGAGACTGATGGATGTTCTGAAGTAGAAGGCACAGTTGGAGAAGGCACTGCTGCACTGACCCGGCCATCCCTGATAACTAGGTTCAAAGCATTGAAAAGATCCAAACCCAAGAGTGGGTTTCCATTCGACACCACGTACACATTGGTTTTGGCACAGCTTGTTCCACAGCTCACTGTCAGTTCCAAGCAGCCCAAGACAGAAATAGGATCTCCTGAATATGTAACTAGTCTTCTTTTTGCAGCGGAGAGTGGAATATGACCATAATGCTTCTGGTACAGGCGCATAGGGAGAATGGAAACTGCAGATCCAGTATCAACCAGCAGGTCAACTGTAATTGTAGGTCCTTCAGCTGCACGCATAGAGACTTTGCACATCAGCCTGCTGTTAAGGCTCGTCATGTCCTCTTCTTCCACCAGTAATATTTTGATTGTGTCAGGCTGTTCAACTGACACTTCCCTCACTTTATTTAACACAGTCCCACTCCTGCAGACTCTCTCAAAATGTCCATGTTTACTGCATTTTCTGCATGTGGCTGATTTAGCAGGGCATTTAGGAAAACTTGCAATGTGTGTTGAAGACCCACAGCGATAACATGTCTTACCAGCAAACCCAGGTCCATTTGGCAGGACTCTCTGTGGTGCTTTAGCTTGTGGACGCCCTTGACCGTGTCTGTACCTCCCACCGCCGGTGGAAGTCCCCTGCTGCACCATGCCAACTACAGCTTCACAGGCTGGTGTAGTCATAGCTTTAGCTTCTGCAAGAGCACTTTCAATCTGAGCAGATAATGTGAGAGTTTTCTGTAGAGTGAGATTGTCTTCCATTAGCAAACGTTCTCGGATCCTCCTGTTGTTCGTTTTTTCCACAATTTGATCACGCAGCATGTCATCAGCCAGCGCGCCAAAATCGCACGTAGTAACGAGCTCACGTAAGGCAGCAGCATACTGAGCAGTTGACTCACCGACACGCTGAGCCCGCTGACGAAACTTGTTTCTCTCTGCCACTGTATTCAACTTGGGTATGAAAAATGTCTTTAATGCCTGCAGGGCATCCGCGTAGGAGTCACCCGTATCCGGCAAAGTGTAGAAAATGCGCTGGGCTTCCGCGCCAACAGTGTGGATCAGCAGCGCGCGTTTCCTCTTGTCCTCCATCTTGTCGGCTAACGCCAGCACGTAGTTTTCGAACATGCGTATCCAGGACTCCAGAGGGATCGTAGGCTCACCGGGATTCTGTAGGAATGCCGGGGGCGGCGAAATTCCAAGTAAAGCCATCCTCGTCGCCAATATGTTGTGTCGGTCGAGTTGTAGGGAAAAGAAATGTAGACACCTGCTCAGTTCAAGATCCAACTTTATTCTTCTTCTGCAGCTTCTCTCAGCCTTAGCTACATACATTAGTGGTTATCTCCACCTACTGGTCAAAAGGTGTAATTACACTCAATAACAACACCACAGACTTTCACCCACCCATCGCTTTTTCAAACACCGGGTTTTTATCTGCTCCTCATCCAACACAATTTGAATAAATAAATACTCAGAAGCCAAAAGTTAATCTTAAACTATTTTATATATATTCTTCATCATGAGAAAAAGGCTACAAGAACCTGTTAAAAACACCAAAAAAGGGGGGTCTTGAAAGACCCACTCCATTGGAAAATCTTGTTCTTGCTCCTTCGTGGAGCAGTTTAAAAAAGCTTGTGTTTGTGACACACCAACTGCGATGGGCGAGCCAAAGTCTCCCTGCTTTAATAAAATTTCATCTAGCTCAAAACTGTACAAATGGATAGCTCCAATATTGTTTCCACTTTTTTTTCTTTATGCTAATGTTAGCTTGTGGTTGTGAGGAGCTGTAAGCTAGCGAGAGGCAGTTTAAACAAAGGAATGCTTGGATACACTATATCAGTGTATCCCAACCTAAAAGTATTTGCTAACCCACCCAGAATCAGGTATCTGAATCACTTGGTCTGGCCACAGGTGTATTAAATCAAGCCTTGGGTTTTTAAAATGACATAAACCTAACCTTTTTTTTCTACTCTTCCTCATTTTTAGGGCATTCCTGCCTTTCTGCAAGAAAGTTCATGCTACGTCTGGATGGAAACCTTGTGCAGGCCAGCATTGCTTCCCACATTTCTCTGCTATGCATGATCTTCACAAACTACTAGAGCTTCAACATCCACTATCCACCGGAGCTGACATCAACTTTGGAGTTTTTACAGAGGTTTGTCTTTTTAACTTCAAGTTATAATTTTACAGATTTTGATTGCTCTAGAACAGGGGTGCTTACACTTTGTCAGCATACGAGTTACGTTTGACACTACAAGCTACAAAAGATCTATATATATAAAATTAAAATGATCATTTATGTGCTTAAAGACACATACTAATCGTGAAAATCAGATTTAAAATTGAATGGATACATTTAGATTAACATGTAAGATAACAACATGATAAAAAGTTTCCAGCATTTTCCCTTTGACAACTTGTTGAATCGTATCATGTCAGCGGCTCCGCTCGGCTTCTGTGTGCGTTCTGTTCTACTTTTTTTTTCTTCCTTTTTTGAGTGACTGACCCCAGGTCTGTCTAGACTAAATAAAGCGCATTAACAGCTACATCTACGGTTAGGAGTCTGACATTGAACATTCACACCTTTCTTAAGACGGGGAAAAGAAAAACTCTACATCTAGTGCTCATTTTTTGACTTTTAACTTTGAGACAAGCATATTCTATTGGTAGGATCAACCAGGTGTCCCCCAGAAGCCAGACCGTATGGGAAGGCGGTGGGGGGGCTCACTGTCGCTCACTCAGGCTTTGTAATGGGTGGCGGGGCTGGTGGCAAGAAGTGGTGGCGACAGAGTACACGCCGTGCAGCCCAGTATGGGCCCCGGTCCTTGGGCAGGGCTTGAGGACGACGCTGCTGCCTGAGCGGGCTCGGATCCCTTGGGCAGGAACTGCGGACTTCCCAGCAGTCGCCATGACAGGACGTGGTCGTACTGACCCTCTGCTGGGACCTGTCACACAGCTGGGCCAATAGAGGCTCTCTCCCATGTCAGCCACAATTTGCCAGTCGATCACACATCTGGCACTCAGTGTAGTTGAACACGCATGTGCAGTGACATGTATCAGAGGATGTTTGACTGGCCATTGTTCATGTCAATCAAGTGACATCATGGTGAGGAGGATTATTCCCTGACGGCAATGTTTTAAATGTAATATATTTGTATTTTTTTGAGTATTTAGTTTTGATGTCCCGCGGTTTATTGGGTAACACGATTGACGTAATGAGCACCCCTGCTCTAGAATACTGGAACCGCAAACTTAATATTTATCTAAAGTGAGCCCTTTCATCAAGTGTGTATTAGTAATGACTTGGACTTTGCTTTCTAACTTTGACCCTTCTTTTTTCTCTCTTTCTGAAGATGCTTTTTCTCCATCAACCCAGAGAGAGGGACCAGAGTGGACAAGGAGGGCAAATCTCGTCTCATCTTGAACCCAAGAGTCCTAACCTCAGCAACGGTCAGATTTTGAATGGAGAGGCGTGTAAACACTGTAAGCAACACTGCAAGCAGTTTAGTTTTAAGGTTTCTTTGTTTTTTGTTAATCTTTTGCAAAAAAAAGTGATTACATAGTTTTCTGTTTTAGGTGCTATATTTTTTAATAATGTTTTATTATCTACAAATGATAAACATTTGCTGTGTTTAGAGGCAAAAGGTTGAGTAAAATAAATGTATGTAAAGACGTCTTTGTATTGGAGTGATTCTTCACTTTGAATTTAGCTTCACAGTTGGCAGATATTTTGAAACTGGGTTACATTTTCAGTACATGTTGTTTCTTTTTAAGTCTTAGCAAATCTAATGATCAAATGTAATAGACTTCAACAAAAAAGTAAAACGTGCAAATATTTTTTTTATCAGGATTGTTGAGCAATGCTTTAAATTCATCAGTAAGATTAGGAAACACCTAAATTCAAATGTCCAAATTACATTTTATATTCTCTATTTGTAAAAAGTATTTTGGTTTCAAAAAAGGAATTAAACACAAGAGTATGTTACTGTGATTGCATTTTGGATGGAAAAAAAGGAAAATTTTGTTATTTTTACGAAAACAAATTGGCAGCAGTGGTTGCCAGAATAAAAATGTAGAAAATACGGTAAAAATGTAAACAACTTTACAGAACACTGTATGAATTTAATGTCATAATCTTGTAAATACAACAACACATCCCAGACTGTTAAACATCAGGTTGTTGTAATTAAGACATTATTTTATGTAAAACAAATGTTTATTGCCGTAATTTTTACCCATAATATTGGTCAAAATAACCTTAAAATTCAGTATTTTCTATAAAATATGACTGTTAGAATTACAGTATAGACCAGCAAATTTAAAAAAATTATCTGTAGGTTTTATCAGAAAATAATGTTTAAATTACAGCTTATTTACTTAAATTAAAACATTAAAGTATGTAATATTTAGGGTGTGCCTGTAAAGTTGTTTACATAGTCGATGTATTTTTTACAAGTTTATTCTGGCAACCACAGCTGCCAGTTTTTTTCTGTAAAAACTACGGAATTTTTTTTACAGTGTAGTATTGGTGTTAAAGGATGTATTGTGTTATAGGAAGATAGTTTAAAGAGGATCCCATATTTTGATGTAATTATGGTGGGAAAACAGTGCAAGTGGATGTTACACATCTGTCATTTCTAAAGTAGAAATAATGTATAAATAAATGAGGTACTTTCATAGAATATTATAGTTACTGGTGTTCTTTTTTGTCATTTGAGGCTTTGATGTTACTATATTTTAGCAATTGTACATTTTGCAGCTTTAAGGAAAAGTTTAGATTGTGAGATTGTGTTACTGTGTTACTTTAGTAATATGCAAATTCTTTTGTAGCAACAGCAAGTCCTTAATGGTAAGTAAAAACAGGTTTGAATGTTAAATCATGATCCTCCAATTAGTTTTTGTTTCTGGATTAAGAAGTGAGTAATTAGTTGCCAGCAGGCACCAGAATGTGTCTAAGAAAGTGTATTTTTCAAACATTTTGCTCCGCACCAGTTGTATCACTCAAAGAAAAGTTTAGGGATTTTTTCCTTGCCTGACTTTCATCACTGATTGACTGACTTGTATCAACGGCGTTGGTGAGAGTGGAACTTGAACATGACACTAATACATTTTCTAAATCTTTTTTCCAAGCAGCACATGGCTTTAGTGGTGCAGGAAAGGCAAAAAGCAGACCCCTCCTGAGACCTCATAAATTTTTACGCAGAAAACCCCCTCTGCTTCATTGAGTGAGTGACAAAAGGCGCAGAAGTTTACACTTCTCTCATGCAGTATCTGGCTTCACAGGAAGGAGCTGAGTTAGGAGAGACTGACCCTCAGATCAGCTCCCCTAATCAAATGAAGGCATGATTGCACGCATGGAGAATGCATTGGAGCGTCTGGCAGATGATAAGAGTCAATTTAAAATGCATCTGATTCATCACTGCAGAGCACATTTGAAAAAAAAAACAGAACAGGGCAGAGGGAGAAGTTGGACAACTGAAAAACAACTACACACACTGTAGGAAAAAAAATTCCCTCAGGATAATAAAGGTGTTAAAAAAAAAAAGAAATAATAAAAATAAATAAATAACATGATGAGTTTAATACCCTCAGGACCTGCAGCAATTATGTGAGAAGTTCAGGCATTCAGAAGCCGGGACAGGAGAATTGGTGCAAAATCCTGGGAGACGTGAGCCACCCAGGAGACACCCCCCCCACCCCCCCACCCCCCCAGCAGCAGTTGGAACTGACATCTGTGGTGCTCCGGACAAATGGGCCTGACTGCCCACAACAAGGTACCCAACAGCATCAGGCACAGACCATGAGCGTGGCAGAAATGAACAGCACCCATGGCCGCTACAAGCCCCTCCTCCACATTTGGTGATGCAGGAGCCATGGTACCTTTCAAGCTCAGAGGTAACCCAGTCTGGGTCTAGTGGACACTCCATCTACTCTGACAAATGAACATATGACTCCTTAAACCTGCAGAAGACCATCTGACTGACTTTTGAGCAGCTGGTGGAACATTCATGTAAGCATTCACCTCACACGCCGGTGGCGATTTAGGTAACTACATGAGCACAGGTTTTTAGATCTCAGTGCAGCTGGGTGAAGGATGCAGATGAAAGGATGAAGGAAACTCTGTTTGGTTTGTGGAACTCTGGTGTAATTAGCGTTCATATTCTTTGTGGTGTACTCCCTTGAAACCGGTTTTGTAAGCAGATAGTAAAACTTATCGCATGGCACATGATTTAAGGGCTGTCAGTGAAGTCATCATTACTCCAGTCCTCCCTGTGCCTGACCCACACCGCATGCTGTCAACTTTAACCCCATAATGTGCGTTGTTCACTGCCATTGATTTAGCAAATGCTTTCTTTTGCATTCCATTACATAAAAATAGCAGACATCTATTCGCATTTCAGTATAAAGGTTTCCGTTTGCAGTATACATGCTTTCCAGAAGGATTTATAAATTGTGACCTTCACTTATGCTTTATAGTTGCAGCAGCAACTAGGACTTCTTTGTGCAAATCTAGGAGTTTCCAGAGACGCAATAAATATGCCATGGACTCCATCTCTACCATCTGGGTTGAAGGTTTTTCCCCTGGGAAAGTTTTCAGATTCGTGTTCTCATGTGGAGGATGAAACTGTCATCTAATCTTGTGCCGGTGGTGGAGTATCCGTTTGGCCGGTGTGATTTACTTTGGACCAGAGGAGGACTCCTTTTGATCATGGATTGTGTGCGCCGGTGAAGGGACCCCACCCCCAGAGAGGCAGAGTGGATCTGAAGTTGGTAACCTTCATCTATTAGCCGGTGGAAGCATGACAGATGCCAGCTGATGAATCAGAGGGATCCAGGGAGGAGATTCGCCGCCATGATGTCTTCAGGAGGAGGAGTGTCAACACATGTTTAAAAGACTGTTTTAAAACTTTTCTTTTGTTCTAAGGAAAACCTATGAGTAATTCGCATGTAACTTGTGTGCATCTGTAGGTCTTTTATCTTGAGAATCCAGATATCTGCAACAATGTGTTTTAATCTGTTTTAGAACTATTGTTAGGGCAATATACCTCGTGTATTTTTAATCCGGTTGAATCCTCGGTTTGATTCACCACTCTCGACTCCAGAACACGCACGGATAGGAAGATCTAAAAGGGGAAGATTTCTTTCCTAAACCAGGTTTGATCCCATAATGAAAGATCACCTTAACCGTATATTAAGAGGAACAGCAAGTCACAACAGCTATATAGGCCATCATGTGAAGAATGAACTTATTGATTTGTTGAGCAGCAAAATCCTATCTGCTATAGTGAAGAATCAAGAAGACAAAATATTTTTCAATAATTCTGGACTGCACCCTGGATATAAGCCACACAGAACAGTTGTCAGTTGTAATTAGAGTGGTGTCACTGATGAGAAGCCTCAGATCAGAGTCCGGTTAGTAATTCAGGGTAGAACCACCACTGCCCATAGTATTGGAAATGACACTTCTCCATTATCATTTATTGTAACCCTTTTGCTATCCTAGGCACTTTACCGTTGGGAGTTGGGTCATCTAGACCAGGGGTCTCAAACTCGCGGCCTGCGGGCTATTTGCGGCCCCCAAGATGATATTTTGCGGCACCCACCTTAATATGAAAGTTTAATGTAATGCGGCCCGCCAGTCTGTCTGAATGACATCTTTTCAGTTTTTTGCGCCGAGCTGAAGAACCAACCAATCACAGTGGAGTATATGACTCTTGGGGGCGGGACATTGACCGGGCTTGAAAGCAGGAGAACATTTAATTCAGGAAACCAGACCGCCGCCTCCCCGGACCACATTAATTCAATTCAATTTTCAATTCAATTTTATTTGTATAGCCCAAAATCACAACAACAGTCGTCTTGATGGGCTTTGAAGTAAAACATGAACTCAAAAGGATCATGAATACAAAGAGTCAATAGGAAAATACTAAAATAAACTAACAAACTGACTAAGCTATACTGGCATCCCTGCCCTTAGACCCCCCTTCGCGGTAAGGAAAAACTCCTAAAAAAACGGATTCCGGAAAAAAATGAAGAAACCTCAGGGGTGCCCACATGAAGGAGGGATCCTCCCCCAGGACGGACAGGTGATTTACCAGAACTCTTAGAGAAGAATTAACTTATCTAACTCTACATCTATATATTTAAAGTCCAGCAGACGAGCTTCATCCAGCCGGGGTTGGGGACAGTCAGGGGCGCGAGTCGAGCCGGAGACAGGAACCACAGCCAGGTGTAGGAGCAGGAGCAGAGAGGAGGTACACAGTCAGGAACAGGAGCACGGATGGGCCAACTGGAATCTGGAAGCACTCCCACTCCCCAGGAGGGGAGAGGGAAAGAGGGACAATACATGAATCACTGCACCAAACAGAGACATGGAGAACTAAATGATGAATGATGATCACAGATAGAGAAGAGAGGAAGGGTAGAGGTAGATGAGAAAAGAAAAGTATTGGAAAAGGACAGAAAAGAGGACAGAGCCCCAGTGCACCATAGTTACCCCAGCTTCAACTTCTAGCAGCCTTTTAAAATAATAGTTATTGATATTTAGTTTAAGTTAAACAATTAACATTAAGTTAAATAATCTCTGAATACTAACTAGTTTGACAATAAGCCTATCCAAAGAGGAATGTTTTCAGTCTAACTTTGAATGTAGAAACTGAGTCGGCCTCTCTTCCATGAGCTGGGAGTTTATTCCATAAGACAGGGGCTTGGTGGCTAAACGCTCTACCTCCAACCGTACTTTTACTAATTCTGGGAATCACAAGCAGTCCTGCATTTAGTGAGTGAAGTGTTCTGATTGGATGGTAAGGGACTATGAGGTCATTAATGTAGGACGGGGCCATTCCATGTAAGGCCTTATAGGTTAACAGGAGGATCTGGAACTGGATTCTAGAATCAACTGGGATCCAGTGAAGGTAAACTAACACAGGAGTGATGTGATCTCTTCTGCTAGTTCCTGCTAACAATCTAGCTGCTGCGTTCTGAACAAGCTGGAGACTTCTTCAGGAACTCTTAGGACACGCTGCTAACAAGGAGTTACAGTAATCCAGCCTAGACGTAACAAATGCATGGATGAGTTTTTCAGCATCACTCTTAGAAAGTATATTTCTGATCTTAGCAATGTTCCGCAGGTGAAAAAATGCAGTTCTACACGCCTGAGATCTGTGAGCCTTAAATGATAAATCCTGGTCAAATAAAACCCCAAGGTTTCTAACTGTGGAATTAGGGGCTATACTTACACCATCCAGGGAGACTATCTGAGCAGACAGAGCATCTCTCAGGTTTTTAGGACCTAGTATAATAACCTCAGTTTTTTCTGGGTTCAAAAGGAGGTAATTAATTGTCATCCAGGTCTTGATGTCACTAATGCAGGTGTTCAGTTTCTCTATCTGGTCATTCTGGTCAGGTTTCATGGATAAATACAACTGAGTATCGTCGGCATAACAATGAAAATTAATGCTGTGTTTCCTGATTATATTTCCTAGGGGTAGCATGTATAGCATAAACAGGATGGGTCCTAAGACTGAGCCCTGTGGGACTCCGTAGTTAACTTGAGTGCACTGAGAGGATTGTCCATTTACATTAACAAACTGATACCTATCTGACAGATAGGATTTAAACCACTGGAGAGCAGATCCTCTGATCCCTATGTCATGCTCTAATCTATGGAGTAAAATACTGTGGTCGATAGTGTCAAAAGCTGCACTGAGGTCTAACAGGACAAGAATAAAAAGTAGTCCCTTTTCTGAAGCCAATAACAAGTCATTAGAGACTCTAACTAGTGCGGTTTCCGTACTGTGGTGGGGTCTAAACCCTGACTGAAAGTCTTCAAAGTGGCTGTTGTCCTGTAGGTGGCAGTAAAGCTGCTTAACTACAACTCTTTCTAGGATTTTAGAAATAAAGGGCAGGTTTGATATCGGTCTATAGTTGGCCAAGATGTTAGGATCCAAACTGGGCTTTTTCAAAAGAGGTTTAACAACTGCGTATTTAAAAGACTGTGGCACGTAACCCGTTTCTAGAGAGGTATTTATCATTGTTAATATGGAATCATTAATTAGGGGAAAAGTTTCTTTAAAAAGTCTAGTGGGAATTGGGTCTAACAGACAAGTTGAGGATTTGGAGGACGTAATAATTGATGCCAATTCTAATTGATCCACAATAGTGAAGCAGTCTAATGTTACAGAGGTTTCTATGGATGCCTCCACTTCTACCGCTTCAGCCTGCTCTGGGCTGATAGAAGGAATAACTTGATTTAACTTATGTCTAATATTTGAGATTTTACTATCAAAAAATGTAAGAAAATCATCAGAGCTGAGAGAAACAGGAACATGTGGTTCTACTGAGCTCTGACTGCGAGTTAATTTAGCAACAGTGCTAAAAAGAAATCTGGGATTGTTTCCATTCTCTGATATTAAGGTTGAATAGTACTGGCTTCTAGCTCTACGCAGAGCTTTTTTATAATTTAATAGGCTGTGTTTCCAGATATTCAGAGACTGCTCTGAACCGGAGCGACGCCATTGTCTTTCCAACTTATGGGTTTCTTGTTTAAGAGAACGTGTTTCAGCGTTAAACCACGGTGCTACTCGGTTTAGTCTAATGAACTTAGGTTTCAGGGGGGCAACAACATGGAGTGTACTCCTGAGGGCTTGTAGGGCATCATTAACAAAGTGGTCATTTATACTAGGACTGATGCTATGGGAGGTAGTCTCAGAGTATTTGCTCAGAATGTCACTAAGTACTGGCTGAACTGTGAGTTTAAACTCAGACACAGAACAGTCAGTTAAGGTTCTTCTAAGTTGTTTCTTATTCACTGGGGCAGTAGCAAGTTCTAAAGTAAGCTGGAAGGTAATCATAAAGTGATCAGAAATGATGGGGTTAAGAGGAAGGACACTCAGCTGGCTGATCTCTATACCATGGGTTAAAACGAGGTCCAGGGTGTGCTTATGACAGTGAGTGGGTTCATTTACATTTTGGGTGAAACCAACATCATCTAATAAAGCTGCAAAAGCCTTTCCTAGACAGTCACTGGGGTCATCAACATGAATATTAAAATCCCCCAAAATTATAATTTGATCAGAATCTAAGACAATAGTCGATAGGAAGTCGGAAAACTCAGTTAAAAATTCTGAATATGGGCCGGGGGGGCAATAAATAAGAATAAAACAGGTTTTGGAGTCTTCCTGTTTGGGTGATTTATAGACAATATGATACTTTCAAATGAGTTATAAGTATTTTTAACTTTAGGGCTGAGAAGTAAGCTAGACTGTGATATTACTGCCAAACCACCTCCTTTCCCTGAAATTCTGGATTTCTGATAGTTAGCATAAGTGGGGGGGGTTGCTTCATTCAATCTAACATAGTCATCCTGTTGGAGCCAAGTTTCTGTTAAGGCTAGTAAACTAAGGTTGTTATCAGTGATTAACTCATTGACTAAGAGGGACTTAGAGGAAATGGATCGAATGTTTAATAAACCACATTTAATGACATCATAATTGTGCTTGTGGGAACTGCTGTCAGTCACTTTAAGGTTTCTGTGATGCGATCCTTTCATTTGTCTTTCATCACATAAGCTAAAGCTAGGACCTGCTTGACTTTCCCTGCATGGGTTTTGCACCAGCACTAACCCTAAGGGAGGCTCAGAGGAGCATTTTACACTGCTGCTCTGCGCCCGGGTCTCGTCTCTGGGTTGTCAGGTTGACAGACTAAGGCTAGCAGAAATGTTTCTAGAAAGAAGAGCGGCACCGTCCCGAGTGGGATGGACACCATCTCTCCGCATGAGACCGGGCTTCCCCCAAAACGCGCTCCAATTATCCACAAAACCAACGCCGTTTTCTGGGCACCATCTAGAAAGCCAGCGGTTGAATGATGAAAAGCGGCTGTACATTTCATCACTGACTAAGTTCGGCAGGGGACCAGAGAAAATTACAGTGTCGGACATCGTCTTAGCCAGTTTACACACCGAAGCTACGTTTAACTTAACCACCTCTGATTGTCTCCGTCGGGCATCATTACCGCCTGCATGAATCACGACTCGACGGAACCTGGACTTACTCTGAGCTAACATCCTAAGGTTCCCCTCCATGTCACCAACTCTGGCCCCCGGATAACACCTGACTGTAGCCGCTGGGAGCTCCACGTTTCTAACTTCAGAAGAGCCTATAACCAGAGTTGAGGGTTCAGCGGGTGTGTCGCTGAGGGGGGAGAACCTATTACTAACGTGGAGTCTCGGGTGCTCTAAGTTTTTGCGTTTAGCACTATGTTTCCTCCCAACCGGTGCAAACCCCTGACTGTCTCCCGGCTGCTGGGAGAACGCTGGGGTGCTAGCTAAATTAGCCCTGGTAGCGCGGCCCGCGCTACGAGTAACGACCTGGCTAGCCGGTTTAGCTTCCACTGTGCGGAGCCGCGCTTCTAACTGCTCAAGCCTGGCCTCCAAGTCTAACACAAGACTACACTTAACGCATCTACCGCTATCTTCACTAAAGGAGAAAGGATCCTCACTAAACATATGGCACATGGAGCAGGAGAGAGGGGGGGGAAAGGTGGAAGGAGGAGTGGTGGCCATGCTAGGTTCTAAGCTAAGGCTAGCGGTGTTTAGGTAAAGATAAGTGGTTTATTTAGCAAAATGAGAAAGTGAACAACAAGCGGTTTAACAGTAGTGTGTCGCTATTAAAAAGAGCTAGATGTGAATATTAACCCAGATAACCCTTAGAGTAAACAAAACAAGAGAACAGTAGTCAAACACGAACAGTACTGGGAAAGGCTCACCCGGAAATGACGTCACAGGAAGAGGCCACCAGAAATCTACCTCCTTTTTTTTTAAGGAGTTAAAAAACTTTACTTTTTAGAACGTATCTAAATACATGCAGTCAGTGCTGAACTTTTCTCTGGGCCACACAGACCCGGAGGAGGGCTGAGGTTATGGTTACGGTTATGGTTACACGCGCAGCATATTAACCCCAACACGGGTCTCTGCGCTCCCGCAGGAGATGGGAGAATAAATGTCCCACACCGACATGCGTGACAGCCGACGGGGCTTTAGCATTAAACACGCGTGAGTGACAACACGATGTAGTCTTAGACACACTTAAAACACGCAAGGAAAATGCAACGATAGACGTGAGATGAACCAGCGCCGCGCCTGGATCCGCAAGGGGGGGGGAGGTGAAATGGAGGCGAAGCTGCAGCGAGACTGAAGGAAAACAGGAAGTTGGAGTTGTCCTAATGCAATTTAGTTTTAATGTGCCTCTCCCCCTTAGTATGATCTGTGTTGTTATATCTTTAATATTTATTTTAATGTTTTGTAATGTATATAGCCTTTTCTTAATCAATCAATCACTTGACTGCAAAAACCGTCACGACAAATTTCCCATAATGCATTGTTTTGTAGTCATTTGCGGTTTGCGGTCAGTGCAGTACTAATTTTCCAGCTGCGTTCGCTCAGGTTGGGGCCTTGATCCCACCCCTTTCTGGTGATATTTTTGTGATGATTGACAGGTGATGTTGGAGCTATAACAAAAATATGTCACACACCAGGTGATCTGTGCAGCGTTTTGTCCACCTGGGTGATCTCAAACACGCTTCTTGTGCATCTTGGCTTCACCTAGTATATGGTGTCGCCAACATAAATTTTAGCCTCGTGGAATCAGTTTTTTATGAAAATATATGAGTGGCTGACCAGCTGCTCTACAATAACTTGTGAAAATCCAAAAATGGTTACTGAATTTTGTTTCTCCTGTACTAATTTGTCTTTTAGATTAGATTAGATTAGATTCAACTTTATTGTCACTGCATATGTAGGTACAAGGCAATGAAATGCAGTTAGCATCTAACCAGAAGTGCAATAAGCAGTAAGTATAGAATAAAGGTCTATAATATGTACAATAACTATACAGGTAAGTATTATGGACATAATTTACAGATATTAAATACTATAAGGGGGATCTGGGAGACAGATCACCTTCCAGAATGGACATGTTCTGATCCGATGCCGTGCCACACAGCATGAAGGACAATGGTTGTTGCAGCTTCAACCACAGCTAACCCCCACTGCAGACATTTGCTGGACATTGTTGGATCCAGGGGCCCCTGAAAAGCCAGGTGTGTTTCGTGAATTTCAGGTTTGGACGCCATGAAGCCTGTCATTGAAGCCTTATTTTCGCCTCCGGATGGCCTGACCTGTACACTCTATGATCAACTGTACTAGGGAGTATTTTTTATCAGGAAGAAGGCCACACGTGGCATTTGAACTACACTGACATATATTGATCCTGAGGGTTAGCGGCTTATTGTGCATTCATACACTCACAAATGCAATGGTACTGGATGTTAGACACAGCGGTATCTCACATAGGAGTAGCACCCCCTGGTCATGAGGCTCTGTAACTCAGACCCATGACTTAAAGGGGCATTAACAACACAAACTGTCACAATTGTGTTTTTCAGGTGTTCACTTTTCTCCCTCAATAAAAATGTACAGGTTAACCTTGCCTCCAATGACAAAATCCACAGTTCTAGAGCATGTCTGCATTGCCAGACATCACAGCAGAGAGAAGACAGCCAATGAAGAAGCAGAGGCGATGTAAAAACGCTTCCTGACTCTTTATGCTCCACAGGTTCATTTGATGTTGGTTCAGGCTACACCGTTTCCCCCAGTGGTGATTCAGGTAACTGCAGGAGCACAAGCTTTTAGGTCTCAGTAATGCTGGTCAAGGATGCAGATGAAGGGACAGAGGAAACTTAGACTGGTTTGTGGAACTCTGGTGTCATTGAGCATTGGCATTCTTCGTAGTGTATTCTTTTGAGACTGGTTTTAAAAAGCAGATGGTAAAACTTATATGATTTAAGAGCTGTTACTGACATCACCATTACTCTAGTCCTACCGTTCCTGACCCATATTGAGACTTCCGGTTTCCGGGTTACAGGCAGGGCGCGTGGAGTGGCTCTCTGCGGATACAACTATCTTAAATTACTTAAAAAGTTGATTTTCCCCAAAAAAGAGAGCTGACCATGCCCCCCAAGAAATCCCAGGAATATGAAGAGCTCAAAAAAGCTATCGATAGCAGCATTCAAGAAACGCTTAAATCTTTTATGGATCAGGTGTCGGCTAAGCTAACGCCGCTAATGGAGATGTTGGAAGAGTTCCGAAGATTTCGGGCTCAAGACGAGCAACGAGAAAACCGGGTCGACATTCTGGAGAAAAGACTGGACGATGTGGAACAGCAAGTAAGGATGAACAATGTCATTCTCACTGGATTACCAATCAAGCCTGGAGCGAAGCTGAGCGCAGGAGCTAGCACTGATAATGCTAATGCTAGCGCTAGCGTAGCTAGCAGTGCTAATACGGAGCGTGGCGCAGGGTCTCTTGATCAGCAAATATATTCATTACTCACATCTAAAGGGATTTCCCTGGATCTCAATACCATCGAGACCTGCCACCTGCTCCCCAGGAGAAAGGAGACGGATAAACCAGCGATCCTCATCAGGTTTGTGAATCACAAACACAAGCTAGCTCTGATGAATCAACGTAAAAACCTCAAAGGATCCAATGTTTATCTAAACGACCACCTGACCAGGAGGAATGCTGAAATCTCCAAACATGCACGGCTTCTCAGGAAGCAGATTGAGAACACTTGGGTTAAAGGCTGCAGGATTTACGTCAAACCACTCGGTCCACCGGACCGGTCCAAGGTTCTGGTTGTGAACACCATGAAGGACTTTGAGAAGTGCTTGTTTACAATTGTCTAAAACAACATGGAGTAATAAACCAAAGAGTCAAATAATTTCAAGAAATATGACACCTGGATTCATCACTTTCTCCATCGTCTGACGTCACCTGAATCAACAGCAGAGAGTTCTGACCTGCAGACAACTTGACCTCAACTTTCACCGAGCTGATATCAGCTGAAGAAGGATATATGGACCTGAATCTAATGTCTGCAGACATAACATGGAAGAGACTAGAAACTGTTTTGAACCCAGAAGAGCAGCTGTTTTTTCAGCAGAAGATATGCCAACCTTGGATAATTGACAGAATATGGACCCCTTTTATTTTTGTTTTTGTTTGTTTTTTTGTTTTTGTTTGTTCTTTTCTCTCCCTTACAGCATTACCTTATTAAATATAAAAGAAAAAAAAAAAAAAAAAAGAAAAAAATGAAGATTAATAATAATAATAATAAGTTAATGATATTACTTCACTTGCTCCAAAAATTGATAAATTGATTCAAAAATCTTTCCTAATGTAACATCATTTTGCACATGTTTTTCACTTTTGATACTTGATGAAAGTTTACTATGAAAATCTCTGAAACAGTGTTGTGTATTTTACTGATATAGTATTATGTTCTAATCATATGAATGACTTTTATGAGCAACATATATTTTAGATAACTGATCTGCATTTGTCATGTTGACTTCTAAAATAGTTATTTTTAACATAATAATTAAGTAATTCATCTTTGTCATGTGCCTTATCGATACCTTATGATTCTTAATTCTGTCTGATAAAAACTGGGAACCGGATATTGATAATTCATGTAATAAAATGGTTACAGTATAACGGGGTGGATTTATATAAGTTCGCTTCCTTCCACTCCCTTTCAAGCAATAATTATTAATATGCCTAATTATCCTAAGTTTGATTAGTTATTGTATGAATGTAAAACTGCAGATTGTATTGCTTTTGTGTATTGTTCCTACTTGATTGCTTGAAATAAACCATTTCAAATCAAATCAAATCAAAATATTGCATGCTGTCAACTTTAGCCCTACAATGTGTGTTTCTTTTGCTTCCATTACGTGAAAATAGCAGACATTTATTTGCATTTCAGTACATAGGACTTAATAAATTCTTCTGGCATTTTCATTCACTGTTTGAAGTCTCTCCGACAGGATATTATACTATGAGAGGATTGTGTTTTGTTGATGTAGGTTGATGTAGGTCTACTAGCAGTCACCAACTGCTGAAATCTGCCTGCAAGTAATGACAGATCTTTTGTTGAAGTGTGAGATTTGGGTTTTGAAATGTCTAACAGGAATTTGCAATGTTGTAGAAGGGAAGTCACATTTTCTAGGCAGAACTGTTTCCAGCACAGAATCTTCAATGTCTATGGAGCATAGAATGTCTAATTTGCAGCATAAACATCCAGAGATAGTTTGGACATGTTGGTTTTTGGGTCTTTGTGGTTATAGTAGACATTTGTTGATTTGTGGAATGTATTGCCCCCTTGAGGTCTATGATTCACGGAAAAAAAAAATAATAATAATAATAATACAAAAAAATAAAAAACAAAGTAAAACAAATGATTAATCACTTATTGAAAATGGTTAAATTGATCGATGTTTAATGATATCACTTCACTTGCTCCAAAAATTGATAAATTGATTCAAAAATCTTTCCTAATGTAACATAATTTTGCACGTTTTTAACTTTTAATACATAATGAAATTGTGATATGAAAAACTCTGAAACAGTGTTGTGTCTATTTTACTGATATAGTATTATGTTTTACTCATATGAATGACTTTTATTAGTAACATAATCTGCATATATTTTAGATAACTGATCTGCATTTGCCATGTTGATTTCTAAAATAGTTATTTTTTACATAAAAATTAAGTAATTCATCTTTGTCATGTGCTTTATCGATACCTTATGATTCTAAATTCTGTCTGATAAAAACTGGGAACCGGATATTGATAAATCATGTAATAAAATGGTTATAGTATAACGGGGTGGGATTATATAAGTTCACTTCCTTCCACTCCCTTTCAAGCAATATTTATTAATATGTTAAATTATCCTAAGTTTGATTAGTTACGGTATGAATGTATAACTGACTATTATATTGCTTTTGTGAATTATTTCTACTTAATTGCTTGAAGTAAACCATTTCAAATCAAAATCAAACGATGAGGGTGCGACTGCACTCACGGCTGTACGGCAACGACAACGAGTGGTTTCATTTCTTGTTACTTTGCCTTTCACTTGAACATGGACAGGACGCCTGTTCACCTTACCGGTGCACAAAACTGTTTGTGGTTTTTATATTTTTACTTTCTGTCTATCTAGTTTATGTATTTGTGCCTTGACTTTGTTTCAATCTGCATTGTTTCCCTCCACTAGGGGCCTGGGAGGTCCCTCAGTCCAAGAGAGGGATATGGACAATAGGGGTTCTCAAGGAAATTGTTTTATTATTATCATCGTTTAAATTATCGTTTGAATATATTTGTTTAGAAAGGATGTTTAAATGGTAACTCAGATTGACCGTTTTAACTTTTTAGAGCTTTGTGTGTCTGTTCATCTGGTTTTCTCATCCACAGCAAGGATGACGGTTTTACCACAGGGATTTTATGACACTGTTCTGAGTTGTTGAGGAATACTGTTTGACCCTAATGAACTTTTCTCTTTGTCTTGAGTTTGTGTCCTCCCACTTGTGTTCTTCATAGAAATAGCACAAGGGGAAGCAGACCTTAGAGAGGACAAACATGGTGGACCTTTTCCATCATATTTGTTCCTCATTTGCGCACGCGTAACTTGATTCTTGTCTCATAGTCTCATTCTATATTGTTTTTTTTTTTTTTTTTTATTTTGACCCTAGCCCTAATCAATATTTAGATCCACAGCAGACTCATCTTGGGGAGAAGGCACCTATGCATGGACACCCCAAGCTCTTTTGCACCTGTTCTGTTATATCCTCTGTTTCAGATCTCTAATTCCAGGCTTATTGAGAAGTTCATAGGAGGCCAGGTCCAAGCTGGCCAGCACCTGATGGTTCCACTGAGTGATCCAGACCCAGAGACCCTGACCTTGGAGAGTGTGGCACCATGAAGATCACTCTAAATGCTCTAGATGGACCCTTCGAGACTGAGAGATATTTGGTGGTGGTTGATTCACAGGTTCCAGGACATATTTTTCTGCTTGAGGGACAACCAGAAGGACGTGAGTGTTCGAGGACCCTTATGACATGCCTCATAGAGAGGGCGGTAGGAGCAAGAGACCGGGAGCACGGACAGTATGCCATGCTGCCACTTGCAGATCCATCTCCACCTGTTGTTGTTGACGACCATCTCATGTAAATGATTGTGCCTTAACCCCTTCTGTTCCCTTAACCTCAAGGCTCTTTTATCCACAGGATTTTGTGCAAGGCGAAATTTAAAGATAAATTTAAGGGTAAATTTAAGGGAAAACTTACATTTAAATTTTAAGGGGAAAGTTAAGGGATTTTCTGAATGAAAGGGTAAACTTTAAGAAAACATTTTATATTTTTGAAAGTTTTTTAGTGGTTAAATAATGCTTGCTTGATGTTTTAAGTGTTTTATATAACTACTGTGACGAGTGTGTTGACAGGATGAGCTGGTTGCAGACGGAGTACCTCTTCCATCCACTGCAGAGTCTTATGTGACGTGTCACAGTGTTGTTCAATTCAATTCAATTTTATTTGTATAGCCCAAAATCACAACAACAGTCGTCTCGATGGGCTTTGAAGTAAAACATGAACTCAAAAGGATCATGAATACAAAGAGTCAATAGGAAAATACTAAAATAAACTAACAAACTGACTAAGCTATACTGGCATCCCTGCCCTTAGACCCCCCTTCGCGGTAAGGAAAAACTCCTAAAAAACCGGATTCCGGAAAAAAATGAAGAAACCTCAGGGGTGCCCACATGAAGGAGGGATCCTCCCCCAGGACGGACAGGCGATTAACCAGAACTCATAGAGAAGAATTAACTTATCTAACTCTACATCTACATATTTAAAGTCCAGCAGACGAGCTTCATCCAGCCGGGGTTGGGGACAGTCAGGGGCGCGAGTCGAGCCGGAGACAGGCAACCACAGCCAGGTGTAGGAGCAGGAGCAGAGACGAGGTACACAGTCAGGAACAGGAGCACGGATGGGCCAACTGGAATCTGGAAGCACTCCCACTCCCCAGGAGGGGAGAGGGATAGAGGGACAATACATGAATCGTACTGCACCAAACAGAGGCATGGATAACTAAATGATAAATGATGATCACAGATAGAGAAGAGAGGAAGTGTAGAGGTAGATGAGAAAAGAAAAGTATTGGAAAAGGACAGAAAAGAGGACAGAGCCCCAGTGCACCATAGTTACCCCAGCTTCAACTTCTAGCAGCCTTTTAAAATAATAGTTATTGTTATTTAGTTTAATTTAAACAATTAACATTAAGTTAAATAATCTCTGAATACTAACTAGTCTGACAATAAGCCTGTCCAAAGAGGAATGTTTTCAGTCTAACTTTGAATGTAGAAACTGAATCTGCCTCTCTTACATGAGCTGGGAGTTTATTCCATAAGACAGGGGCTTGGTGGCTAAACGCTCTACCTCCGACTGTACTTTTACTAATTCTAGGAACCACAAGCAGTCCTGCATTTTGCGAGCGAAGTGTTCTGATTGGATGGTAAGGGACTATGAGGTCATTAATATAGGACGGGGCCATTCCATGTAAGGCCTTATAGGTTAACAGGAGGATCTTGAACTTAATTCTAGAATCAACTGGGAGCCAATGGAGTGAAACTAACACAGGAGTGATGTGATCTCTTCTGCTAGTTCCTGCTAACAATCTAGCTGCTGCGTTCTGAACAAGCTGGAGACTTCTTAAGGAACTCTTAGGACACGCTGCTAACAAGGAGTTACAGTAATCCAGCCTCGACGTAACAAATGCATGGATGAGTTTTTCAGCATCACTCTTAGAAAGTATATTTCTGATCTTAGCAATATTCCGCAGGTGAAAAAATGCAGTTCTACACGCCTGAGATATGTGAGCCTTAAATGATAAATCCTGGTCAAATAAAACCCCAAGGTTTCTAACTGTGGAATTGGGGGCTATACTTACACCATCCAGGGAGACTATCTGAGCAGACAGAGCATCTCTCAGATTTTTAGGACCTAGTATAATAACCTCAGTTTTTTCTGGGTTCAGGAGGAGGTAATTAATTGTCATCCAGGTCTTGATGTCACTAATGCAGGCGTTCAGTTTCTCTATCTGGTCATTCTGGTCAGGTTTCATGGATAAATACAACTGAGTATCGTCGGCATAACAATGAAAATTAATGCTGTGTTTCCTGATTATGTTTCCTAGGGGTAGCATATAAAGCGTAAACAGGATGGGTCCTAAGACTGAGCCCTGTGGGACTCCGTAGTTAACTCGAGTGTACTGAGAGGAATGTCCATTTACATTAACAAACTGATACCTATCTGACAGATAGGATTTAAACCACTGGAGAGCAGATCCTCTGATCCCTAAGTCATGCTCTAATCTATGGAGTAAAATACTGTGGTCGATAGTGTCAAAAGCTGCGCTGAGGTCTAACAGGACAAGAATAGAAAGTAGTCCCTTTTCTGAAGCCAATAACAAGTCATTAGAGACTCTAACTAGTGCGGTTTCCGTACTGTGGTGGGGTCTAAACCCCGACTGAAAGTCTTCAAAGTGGCTGTTGTCCTGTAGGTGGCAGTAAAGCTGCTTAACTACAACTCTTTCTAGGATTTTAGAAATAAAGGGCAGGTTTGATATCGGTCTATAGTTGGCCAAGATGTTAGGATCCAAACTGGGCTTTTTCAAAAGAGGTTTAACAACTGCAGTATTTAAAAGACTGTGGCACGTAACCCGTTTCCAGAGAGGTATTTATCATTGTTAATATGGAATCATTAATTAGGGGAAAAGTTTCTTTAAAAAGTCTAGTGGGAATTGGGTCTAACAGACAAGTTGAGGATTTGGAGGACGTAATAATTGATGCCAATTCTAATTGATCCACAATAGTGAAGCAGTCTAATGTTACAGAGGTTTCTATGGATGCCTCCACTTCTACCGCTTCAGCCTGCTCTGGGCTGATAGAAGGAATAACTTGATTTAACTTAGTGTCTAATATTTGAGATTTTACTATCAAAAAATGTAAGAAAATCATCAGAGCTGAGAGAAACAGGAACATGTGGTTCTACTGAGCTCTGACTGCGAGTTAATTTAGCAACAGTGCTAAAAAGAAATCTAGGATTGTTTCCATTCTCTGATATTAAGGTTGAATAGTACTGGCTTCTAGCTCTACGCAGAGCTTTTTTATAATTTAATAGGCTATGTTTCCAGATGTTCAGAGACTGCTCTGAACCGGAGCGGCGCCATTCTCTTTCTAACTTACGGGTTTCTTGTTTAAGAGAACGTGTTTCAGCGTTAAACCACGGTGCTACTCGGTTTTGTCTAACGAACTTAGGTTTCAGGGGGGCAACAACATCAAGTGTACTCCTGAGGGCTTGTAAGGCATCATTAACAAAGTGGTCATTTATACTAGGACTGATGCTATGGGAGCTGGACTCAGAAGTATTTGCTCAGAATGTCACTAAGTACTGGCTGAACTGTGAGTTTAAACTCAGACACAGAACAGTCAGTTAAGGTTCTTCTAAGTTGTTTCTTATTCACTGGGGCAGTAGCAAGTTCTAAAGTAAGCTGGAAGGTAATCATAAAGTGATCAGAAATGATGGGGTTAAGAGGAAGGACACTCAGCTGGCTGATCTCTATCCCATGGGTTAGAACAAGGTCCAGGGTGTGCTTATGACAGTGAGTGGGTTCATTCACACTTTGGGTGAAACCAACATCATCTAATAAAGCTGCAAAAGCCTTTCCTAGACAGTCACTGGGGTCATCAACGTGAATATTAAAATCCCCTATTATTATAGTTTGATCAGAATCTAAGACAATAGTCGATAGGAAGTCGGAAAACTCAGTTAAAAATTCTGAATATGGGCCGGGGGGGGCGATAAATAATTATGAATAAAACAGGTTTTCGAGTCTTCCTGTTTGGGTGATTTATAGACAATATGATACTTTCAAATGAATTATAAGCATTTTTAACTTTAGGGCTGAGAAGTAAGCTAGACTGTGATATTACTGCCAAACCACCTCCTTTCCCTGAAATTCTGGATTTCTGATAGTTAGCATAAGTGGGGGGGGTTGCTTCATTCAGTCTAACATAGTCATCCTGTTGGAGCCAAGTTTCTGTTAAGGCTAGTAAACTAAGGTTGTTATCAGTGATTAACTCATTGACTAAGAGGGACTTAGAGGAAATGGATCGAATGTTTAATAAACCGCATTTAATGACATCATTATTGCGCTTGTGAGAACTGCTGTCTGTCACTTTAAGGTTTCTATGACGCGCTCCTTTTACTTGTTTTTCATCACATAGGCTAAAGCTAGGACCTGCTTGACTTTCCCTGCATGGGTTTTGCACCAGCACTAAGGGAGGCTCAGAGGAGCGTTTTACACTGCTGCTCTGCGCCCGGGTCTCGTCTCTGGATTGTCAGGTTGACAGACTAAGGCTAGCAGAAATGTTTCTAGAAAGAAGAGCGGCACCGTCCCGAGTGGGATGGACACCATCTCTCCGCATGAGACCGGGCTTCCCCCAAAACGCGCTCCAATTATCCACAAAACCAACGCCGTTTTCTGGGCACCATCTAGAAAGCCAGCGGTTGAATGATGAAAAGCGGCTGTACATTTCATCACTGACTAAGTTCGGCAGGGGACCAGAGAAAATTACAGTGTCGGACATCGTCTTAGCCAGTTTACACACCGAAGCTACGTTTAACTTAACCACCTCTGATTGTCTCCGTCGGGCATCATTACCGCCTGCGTGAATCACGACTCGACGGAACCTGGACTTACTCTGAGCTAACATCCTAAGGTTCCCCTCGATGTCACCAACTCTGGCCCCCGGATAACACCTGACTGTAGCCGCTGGGAGCTCCACGTTTCTAACTTCAGAAGAGCCTATAACCAGAGTTGAGGATTCAGCGGGTGTGTCGCTGAGGGGGGAGAACCTATTACTAACGTGGAGTCTCGGGTGCTCTAAGTTTTTGCGTTTAGCACTATGTTTCCTCCCAACCGGTGCAAACCCCTGACTGTCTCCCGGCTGCTGGGAGAACGCTGGGGTGCTAGCTAAATTAGCCCTGGTAGCGCGGCCCGCGCTACGAGTAACGACCTGGCTAGCCGGTTTAGCTTCCACTGTGCGGAGCCGCGCTTCTAACTGCTCAAGCCTGGCCTCCAAGTCTAACACAAGACTACACTTAACACATCTACCGCTATCTTCACTAAAGGAGGCAGGATCGTCACTAAACATATGGCACATGGAGCAGGAGAGAGTGGGAAAGGTGGAAGGAGTGGTGGCCATGCTAGGTTCTAAGCTAAAGCTAGCGGTGTTTAGGTAAAGAGAAGTGGTTTATTTAGCAAATGAGAAAGTGAACAGCAAGCGGCTTAACAGTAGTGTGTCGCTACTAAAAAGAGCTAGATGTGAATATTAACCCAGATAACCCTTAGAGTAAGCAAAACAAGAGAACAGTAGTCAAACACGACCAGTATTGGGAAAGGCTCACCCGGAAATGACGTCACAGGAAGCACGTCTTCCACGTCTTGTTTTACTCTTAAAGGACTTTTATTGTTTAAATTTTACATTTATGATTTTATTGTTTTACTTTTAAAAGGATCTTATGACTTATATTTTAAACTTGTCATTTATTATTTTACTTCATGGATGGCATTTAAAGGATTGCGTTTTGCTTAGATCTAGATGTGATGGCGACATGCCACAGCGTTTTACTAAATGGTACATTTAGGGGTACATTTAGATGTTCTGATGATGTTTTTTAGATTTGCTGTTTCATCATTTTACTTATTATTCTTACTGTATGATTTAGTTCTGCCGTGACATGTCTTCATTTCTCCCTTAACTTCAGGAGTTCCTTATCTTTATTATCATTTATTCTTTTTGAAGTATTATCATTTATTCTTTTTTAAAAGTATTATCATTTCTACATTTTTACAGTGTTATTTTTTATTTTTATTTGGATTTGCTGTCTGTATTTGCTACTTCATTTCTTGTTTTATGTCACTGTTATAAATAGACTTGAACTGAGGTCTGCAGTGGTGATGCATGCGTATCCTTAGTGATGATTACCGCAGGAGCTCGGAATCGTTGCCAGATTTTTATCCTGTCCAAATATTCACTGACCATTTCTCACAGAAGGTCGTAAGTTATGCTCCGACAGGTTTTTGCTGGAACACACATGTATTCACCTACCACCTTTGAAATGCTCATTAATACACCTTGATTTTGCTTGAGACGACAGGTCATGAGGACCTGTTGAAATGTTTTGTTATTGTACTGTAGTAATGACTTTTGTGGGCTCACATGGTGACCCCAAGAGAGGGAGTGAAGAGATATATGCATTTTATGTCTAATCTTTGTTTCTAATCTTTTATTACATTTAACAAATTGATGTTTTAAGTGTACATGCATTCTTCTTTGCTGCCTGAACTTTTCACCCCAAGACTCAGAAGTGTTAAGGCAGAATTTGTGTGCAGGCTGAGTGGAGAGACAGAAAGCCACAGCTCAGCATATTTAGAACAACGGGAAGCCCCTTCTGCAGACAAGAACCCAGACGTACACCCACACACTTTGCAAAAGGTGTGAAGTGCTACACACTTGAACCATTTGAGGCCAGCAAAAGGTCAAGTCCTCTTTCTCTGAAAACAGGAACCACCATTTTGAACGCACCAAAAAAGGACATTGTTCAGTTGCAGGTATAAGATCGGTCTACACCAAATAAGGACTATGTCAAATTGAAGCCAGAGGATTGGCTGCTCACAGAGGAAGAAGATCTTAGCAACGCACAGACTCCACTATAAGACTCTTACTTAAGGAAGTGTCCCCTCTGCTCTTTGGGGCTTTTCCTTCTTTGCTATAGCTCTGTGTTTTTGCTCTCTGTCTTAGAACTATTGTATCAGGGAATAAACTTTGTTAATCTTTAATCGGCCGATTCTGGGTCATCTCTCCTCGAAGCTGAACACGCTTTAAAGAACCTGCCAAAGCGGGAAGCAAGGTTCTTTTCCTTCATTTGGTGACCCCTGACGTGTTTCGAGGGAGTACAAACCGGACGGACCGGTTGATTGTGGTGAATATTACAAGTTCTATGGATTATTCTGAAGAATAAGAGTTTAAGAATAAGAGTACGAGTTTTCCTCATTGTTGCGAAGAATATTCAGAGTTTTACTGAGACTTTCAGCGAAAAGTCAGGGACAGTCTTCCACACGGTCGATTTCTCCTGAGGCCTCACTTAGAAAACCTTTTAACGAATTTATAAATTAAATAAAAGGAGAAATCTGACTGTGTGGAAATTCGTACCCTAGTATTGGAGTCAGAAATGGAATAAGGAAATGAATACGAGAGATGTGCATGAATAGTATATGTGAAGATTTACAAGTTCACCGGTTGTGAACAAAAGGTTTATGGAACAAGGAAATGAATATGAGGATTATGAACTGTCACTCTGCAGCATGACGATGTGTCGACACAGTATATGAGGATTTGTGAGTTCACCCGGTGTGAACGTGAGGTTTGCGACTGTTAACGCCCGGTTCACCACAGAAGGTGAACAGAAAAACAGTTTAAATAGGACCCAATTTTGCACGTAGGTGATTCGACGGCATCAAGGAGGCAGCGATCCTCTATAAATTATTTTTTTATAAGGAGAGTGACCACAATTTTAGAATTCCTTGCTTTTGTATTCTGCTTATTTGTGTTCTGTACTTTTTGGCATTGAGGTAACCTTCCTGCTTTATTTTGTAGCATTTCCTGTCTTGCAGTCGCTTTAAGTTTTACCTTACCTCATCCGTCCTGAGTGTTTCCATCTGTCTTCTTGTCTCATATGTGTTTAAGTCCTGTTTTTCCCCTTCTTCCTGTGATGGTTTAAAGTTTTGTTAAAGTTTTGTTTTCTAGTTTACTAACCAGTGAATTTTGGTTTTTATGATATCTGATATTTTTCTGATATCAAGAAGTCCTACCAATGGCTAGAAAGGGCTGGCCTACATGACAGCACTGAAGCACTCATCCTGGCAGCTCAGGAACAAGCCCTGAGCACCAGAGCGATAGAGGCTCAGATCTACCACACCAGACAAGACCCAAGGTGTAGATCTACCACACCAGACAAGACCCAAGATGTAGATCTACCACACCAGACAAGACCCAAGGTGTAGGCTGTGCAAAGAGGCGCCTGAAACAATCCAGCACATAACTGCAGGATGTAAGATGCTGGCAGGTAAAGCATACATGGAGCGGCACAATCAAGTGGCTGGAATCATATACAGGAACATGTGTTCAGAATATGGACTGGAAACCCCAAGGTCAAAATGGGAAACACCTCCGAAGGTGGTAGAGAATGAGAGGGCAAAGATCCTGTGGGACTTCCAGATCCAGACTGATAGGATGGTAATGGAGAACCAACCAGACATCGTAGTGGTGGATAAAGAGCAGAGGAAAGCCGTTGTGGTGGATGTGGCAGTGCCAAGCGATGGGAACATCAGGAAGAAGGAACATGAGAAACTGGAGAAATACCAGGGACTCAGAGAAGAACTGGAGAAAGCCTGGAAAATGAAGGTGACAGTGGTGCCTGTGGTATTTGGAGCACTCGGGGCAGTAACCCCCAAGCTTGAGGAGTGGCTACAACAGATACCTGGAAAGACCTCAGACCTCTCAGTCCAGAAAAGAACAGGAACAGCTAAGATACTGCAGGACCCTCAAGCTCCCAGGCCTCTGGTAGAGGACCCGAGCTTGGAGGAGAAACCACCCGCGGAGGGTGAGAGGGGCATTTTTTATTTTAATATATATATATATATATATATATATATATATATATATATATATATATATATATATATATATATATATATATATGTATATGTATAACATCACTGAGCAATAACACAATAAAAGAGACAATACCTCAATAAGCAATACAGCAGCAACACGCATGAACAGCGACCCCCGCACACAGAGCATTCCGGCAACTTCAAACGCACCGACCGTTCTTTGAAGTTAAAGCTAAATACCCAAGAAGAAGCTAAGCCACTAATAAATTACACAAATGCAACACTCACAACAGCAGAAAAATAAATCAAGCATTTTCCTCTCAAATACTAACTTTGGGTCCTTCCATAGACGGACTACCTAACGCAAGCTAGCTAGCTTCAGAAAAAAAAGCCATTCTTTGATGTTAAGCTAGCTTCGACACGAGGCAAGGTCACGGATAAAATTACACAAATTCAACATTCATTTTCACAACAGCAGAAATATAAAAAAGAATTTTACTCCCAAATACCTTTACGTTTGGGTCTTACAATCCACTAACTTGCTAACGCTAGCTAGCTAGCTAGCTTCAAAGCGGCCTCTCTGAAGTCAAACTAACTTCGACGCAGCAAACAGTGACTACTAAAATGCAACACTGGTTTTCACAACAGCAGAAAAATAAAGCACAAGCACTTTACTCTCAAATACGTCCGAAATATTTATAAAACGCTTACCTTATCGTCGGAAAAATAGGACCGGGGCAAAAATGGAGTCCTAAGAGAGTGGAGAAGAAAAAAGGGGGGGAGGGTGAAGAAGAAAAACTCTGAGAAAAAACCGGAGATGGAGTTAAATCCTCTGTTGGTGGAAGTAACAGGCAGTAGAGATGCTTCTCTGGCGAAAATCAGCCGATCCTCTGGATGCAGAAACCAAGGAAAACCCTTTCTCACAGAGCTCTGACAGACACGTCCGATCACTCAGAAGTCCCACGAGAAAGGGACGAGTTCTCCTTCGTTCTAGAAGGTTCTACGAACGTGGACCAATCACAGACAGCCACACCCCAAATTGTGGACATGATAGGACAGAAAACGGGCGAAACCATTTGTAGGACTTTTGCAACTAACTTTGTATCTGTTCAATGAGTTCACATCAGGGTTCCTGGAAGTTTCTTCAAGTTCAATTGAAGACTTTTTGAGACCTTTTTATAAAATTCAGACCAATGTCTCAGCCTGTTTCCCAGGACCTCTGACAAAGAAAAGGAAATCCTGCAATGTCCCTTCAGTAAATTCTCCAACAAACTAAACTACAGCACTTGTGAAAAAGGAACTAAATCCACATGGTTGGTCAACAGCATGTTTGTAGTCCAGCCAGGGGTCTGACCTGGGTACCACCTACCTCCATGTTGTATGATGTCATCACCACCAGCTCATATCACTGTCATTATGTCTTTATGTCAGGTGTGTTTGAGAGATTCTTGAGATTTATTTTTTAAATGACTTTTTCCCTTTTCCTGACAACAACTGTGACACACAGAACTTTCCAGGCTCAGCCATCACATTTTCAGACTTTTGAAGGCTTTTTCAGGTATAATGTCCACATTCATAGATGTAATGTTTTGGAGACTTTTTAGGAGCCCACAGGAACCCTGCTACACACTCACATCCACACATAACACAACCATGCTGAAAGTCTGCACTGCATGACTTTGGAGTGACCTGGTTCAGGATTGCACACCTCACTGCTGTCCCTGTGTCACTGACACATGACTGTCCACAGGTGAAGGCCTGGGCCGAGGTCCGTGTGGTGCTGGGTATAGGAGGGGTCCATGATCATTGTTCCATGCACAGATCTGAAGAAAAAGAATGGATAGAAATGACATTCATGTCCAGCCACAATATTTCTGAGATGACAATGGCAATTTCTAAAGAAAACACACAAGTGTTGAACCATTACAGCAGTGAAGGAGATATTTAGCAAGTGTGAAGAAAATGTTAGTAATATTTGAGAAAAATTAATATAAACTGTTCTGAATTATTTCCTGAATAACTAAAAAGAGATGTTTTAACATGAAATTGGTTTCTGCTTTTACAAATTCTGCAACATTAGATATTTTTTACAGACTATACGTTAATATAGTTACAATTTATGTTGATATCATAAAGTTTTACATATTTTATTTAAAGATACTTTTACATTTACAGATATTTGTAGAAATGTACATATTTATAGGCTCACAAGCTAAATAGAAATCATTCTTCTAAACTATGATTATTTGCTTTTTTTCACTCTGTAGTACATTTTTTGTCCACTAGATGGTGCCAAGGAGTACATGAAGCTCATTTATATATATATATATATAGAGAGAGAGAGAGAGAGAGAGAGAGAGAGAGAGAGAGAAGAGAGAGAGAGAGAGGCAGGCACACTTCAACTATACTTTAATATCGATCTTTTAAGAACTGTAAATCGTCATACTAGTGAGAAAAATAATAAAAGACTAAAAGGGATCAAAGGTGAACTCCTAGATCAAGGTACATCAGTGTCAGATCGTACCATTCGTCGTTGTTTGATCCAGAGTGGACTTCATGGAGACGACCAAGGAGGACACCACTGTTGAAAGGAAGTCAGAAAAAAGCCAAAAATGCATGTTGACAAGCCACAAAGATTCTGGGAAAATGATGAGACCAAACTGGAGCTTTTTGGTGAGGCCCATCAGCTCTATGTTGGTAGACTCAAACATGAAGCATCAACCAAAAGAACACTGTCCCTACTGTGAAACATGGAGGAGGCTCAGTTCTGGTTTGGGGCTGCTCTGCTGCATCTGCCACAGGGGGTCTGGAAGTTGATCAAGGTCAAATGAAATCTCCAGATGATCAAGGCATTCTGGGTAGAAATGTGCTGCCTAGTGTCAGAAAGCTTGGTCTCAGTGGCAGGTCATGGGTCTTCCAACAGGACAACCATCCAAAACACACAGCCAGAAACCCCCAAGAATGGCTCAGAGAAAAGCAATGGACTATTCTGAAGTGGATTCTATGAGCCCAGATCTGCTTCCCATTGAACATCTGTGGAAGGAGCTGAAACATGCCATTTGGAGAAGACACCATCAAACCTGAGACAACTGGAGCAGTTTGCTGATGAGGAGGGGGCCAGAATACCTGTGGACAGGTGCAGAAGGCTCACTGACAAATACAGAAACCGTTTCATTGCAGTGATTGCCTCAAAAGGTTGAGCAACAACATATAAAGTTACGGGTACCATCATTTCTTTTTTTTTTTTTTTAACTTGTCCTGTCCAACAGCTGTGCAAACAGATGAGAGCTGAAGGCCTCTTGTGTTGGACATATTTTACTTTAACAACAGGGGTTATTAATCTACAGACAAACCAGAGGAATGTCTGAATAAACCCCTTTTGTAGTTGAGGCCAAACTTTATTAAATTCCATCATGTTTGAAAATCTTTGGTGTTGGAATTGGCCGTAAAGGAAAGGAGGGAAGAAGAGAGAGGGATTTTAGAGAGGAGGTGGGATAGGAGGGTGATAATAGGAGGGGGGGGGGGGGTAGAACCATGAAGCAGCCTAAAGCAAAAACTTTACTGGATGTTTATCATTATGGTAAGGTTCAAGTGTAATACAAATCTCAAAGGGCGGGGCCTGTCCACACACACATTCAGATGTTGTAAACACACCTGTTAACTGCAAAGATGTCCACATGTCAACATGTACACAAAACATGCACAAAATACAGATATTGTTCACACACGCATACTTATGCCTTTAAACCAACTAGTGTGAAATATTTCATTCATTCAATCATGCAAATTATTAGAGTAACGGTGAGCTAACACCTGTGCTCAGGTGAGTGTTTATGTTCTTCTAAGTGAATGGTGGAATGTGAAAATAAGGAGGGAGGGTGACCAGCCATCCCACACCCAGACCCCCGCCGCAGCAGCAGCGGCAGCCGGAACTCCCAACGCCACACGGCAGCAGGCAGAGAACAACCGCCCCCCGGGCGACCACATCCGCCACCCAGGCCAGGGCCAGCAGGACCACCTAGAGGCTCCCAGAGCCAGAGAGCAGGGAGGCATGGGGGGAAGAGAGCGCCGCCCCAGCCCAACCAGGGGAGCAGCCCCCCCGCCGCGCCGGGAGGGCCCAACGCAGGGCCCCACCCGAGAAGAGCGCCCACAGCCCCAGACGAGCACCCCCTCACCACCCAGGAGTTCTGGGTATCCCCCCGCCCCAACCCCAGGTATGAGCCAGGACCCCCCAAGGGAGACCCGCTCTGCGCCCCAGGCAGCCACCCACCCGGCCTACGGTTGGTCCAGGAAGGAGCAAGGCAGGGGACAGCCGGCCCCGCCCAGGAGGGGGGCACCCCGGAGAAAAGAGGGGCCCACAAGGGGTGTTGTTAACATGGCCCGACCAGTCTCTGCCACAGTTGGAATGTGGGCGGGGGCCCAGCGCCCAGGGGCAGAAACCCGAACCCACCCCACAGGGAAACGGACACCCCCGGCTCAGGTGTAATGTGAACCCCCTCCCTGCGCGGAGAGGGCCCCGCCAGGCCCAGGAAACCGGCACCCAGGGGACACGGCCACCGCTGCCAAGGGCCCAGTACCCCCCACCAGGGATGGGGTAGGGGACAGATGGACCTTGGACCCACCTTCCTTGTATAATGTGTGTGCGTGTGTTCGTAAGGGTGTATGTGTGCATGTGTGTGTGTTTGTGTTTGAATGTATATTATGAGAAGTAAAAAGGTGTGTGTACTAGGGGGGTGCAGTTAAAATTGGTGGGTAGGGCACAGAGAGGACATTCCCTGATTACTCACAGTAATGTCCCCTCACCCTCCCCACCAAGGGTCCCTAAATGTCTAAGGTGCGGTTAAAATTGGCGGGTAGGGTGCTAGGAGGACATCTGCTGCTTGCTGGCAGTGATGTCCAAGCACCCCCCCTACCAAGGGCCCTACATGTCTAAGCTGCAAATAAAACCGAGAGAGGGGGGGCCCATTCCATACGGCAACCATGGGAGGGAGACCACTGCCAAGTTGCCCCCCCCCAAAGCGCATCGCAGGCTAAACCCCCCACCCCCTCACCCTAATATGAGATTATATGAGGAAGGGGGTGAGTTGGGGACAGCTGGCAGACTGTCTCCTGGTGGTCAGACATCCGTCCCCCAGTCCCCCCCAGCATAGGGCCCAGGTCCCCCAGCCTCGGGGCCCCATCCCCCGAGGCACCGACGCCCCAGGCCCAGCACGACCCCCCACACACAGAGAGAGAGGAGCCAGAAAGCGCCGCCCCCCCCCGGAGCGAGCCCAGGCCCCCACCCCCAGGCGCCGGCCCCAAGGGAGCTCTGGTCAGGCCTCGACGGGACCAAGGCAGCCAACCGGCCGGGGCAACCGCGATTGCCACCAGCGGAGACCCCGACCCGTCAAACCCCCAAGGCCCCGTACCCACGGTGCCCGCCCCCCCCCGGAAAGCCCCCCCACAAAACAGGGCCGACAGACCCCCCCCACATCCCCCCCAAGACCCCGCAGCCGCAGCGGGTGACGCCCAGTGCGACCGGGGGCCCCAAGAGGGTTGCCCTGCCCCGCCCCAGAGCCAGGGAAGGGTTGATCCCAGCCCCAGGTGTAGACGGGCAGCCCATCCTACCCCCCCCGAGCAGGACCCCCCGCCAACCCCCCCCAGCACGGACAAAGAGACCACCCCCCCAAGCCAAGCCGGACCACCACCCAACCCCCCCACCACGCACCCTCCACCGCCAAGCCCAGAAGACCACGCAGGGCCCAGCCCGCCCCGCCCAGGCGCCGGAACCGACCCCCCAACGAACGCGATCCCCACCAGCCCCCACCGGGCAGCAGAGGCCCCGACCCCCACCCCGCACCACGGCAGAGAGGCAGGGAGCAGCGACGACCAGCCCCCCCCCTAAGTCATGGAGTTAGCTATGGGAGACCAGAGAGACTGAATTCTTTCCAAGTTACTTGAACTTTGGGCTGACATTTTTTCCAAGCTGATATGATCAAAAAGCAGATTTCTGTATTGACTTATATTTATATTTTTCTTGTTTTTCCAATTTGTTAAGATGGTTTTTTTAGCAATACAAAGAGTTATGAAAATGATATTTAATAATTCTCCTTCTACCTCGATGGCCCTCATGTCACCAAGCACGCAAAGTGACGGTGAAGCCGTGATTGAAACCTTAAGCCAGACTGATAGATCGGCACATACCTGCTGCCAGAGACCCTGGACAGGCGTGCAGAGCCACAGTGCATGCATGTAACTGTCGGGTAGATTACTATCACAGTGCTGACAAATGTCTGAGTTACTGAGACCCATCTTGAACATCCTCTGTCCAGTGTAGTAAATCCTGTGAAGAGTTTTGAAATGGATTAGCTGCAGATTTGGACTTTTTGTCAGTTTAAAGGTGTTTAGACAAAGTTCTGACCAATAGTTTTCATCTGTGCTGATGCTCAAATCTGCATCCCATTTTGTTATTGGAAGTGAAATATTATTATCTAATTTACATAAAAGTTTGTATATTTTGGAGAGAGTTTTGTTCATTGAAAAGTTAATCATAGAGGTAACTACCTCTGGTAGCTTTAAATCATTGTTTTTTTTTTTTTTTTTGTACACTGTATTTATCCCACGAGGGGAAATTCTTTCTCCGCATGTGACCCATCCCCTTGGGGAGCGGTGAGCTGCAGCCGAAACCGCGCTCGGGAGGCGGTAGCGTTAAGGGTCTTGCCTAAGGACCCTCACTGGGTGATGTTCATTGCTCGCCATTGATATGGTAATTGCCCCCAGTACCATTGCTCATTCCCCTCCGGGAATCGAACCCTGGTTTCCTGCATGGTAGCTTCCCACCTTACCAACCGAGCTACCCAGCCGCAAACGCATTGTCTCTGTATTTAAACTTTTTATTAATAATAGACTTAAGTTGCTGATATTCCAAGAAGTTATTTATTCCATGCTTATCTTGTAGTTCCTGGGGAGTTATGAATCTTCTGTCAGTAATTAAGTGCTCTAGTAACGTCACGCCCCCTGCTTGCCAAGCTGGGAAGTGTATCATCTTTTTGTTTATGAGGATGTCTGGGTTGTTCCAGATGGGTGTCATTCTGCACGGTTGGATTGACGAGTTAGATATTTTTAGAAATTCCCACCAGGCTGTTAAAGTGGCGTTTATATTAATACTTTTGAAACAATCCTGTTTTTTAATTGTTTGGCTAATAAACGGTAGATCTGACAGGTTGGTCTTCCCACATAACGCCTGTTCCAAGTCTAACCATGAGTTGGTTTCTGGATTATCTTTTAACCATTTTAAGATGTATCGTAATCTATTTGCAAGAAAGTACTTGTGGAAGTTAGGTAGTTCTAAGCCTCCACGGCTTTTTGCAGATTTTAAAGTTTTTAGACTAATTCTTGCAGGTTTATTGTTCCATAAAAAGTTTGATATGGATGAGTCTAATATTTTGAACTATTTTAGTGGCGGTTGTATAGGAATCATCGAGAAGAGATAATTAACTTTGGGTACGATTTTCATTTTAACTGTGGCTACTTTGCCCATGAGGGACAGAGGCAGGTTAACCCAGCGTGCTAGATCGTCCTGTATGCTTTTCAGTAACGGGGTGTGGTTTAACTGCGCCAGTTCTGATAATTTGGGGGAAAAATAAATACCTAGATATTTGATATTGCCTGGTTTAACTGGTATTGTGAGTCCTTGCTCCACATTACTGTTCAATGGTAATAAAACAGATTTATTCCAATTAATGGAGTAGTCTGATATGGAGGAGAATTCATTAATGGTTGTTGCTGTTTCATCTACAGAACGTGAATTACTTAAAAACAGTAATATGTCGTCTGCATATAGACTAATTTTATGATGGCTGTGTTTGGTTTTAATTCCTTTAATGCTCTCATTCTGTCTTATTGCTGCAGCTAGAGGCTCGATAAATATTGCAAAAAGAGAAGGAGAGAGTGGGCAACACTGTCTGGTTCCTCTTCCAAGAAAAAACCTGTTGGAGGTCTGTATATTAGTTCTGACTGAGGCATTGGGGTGGTGATATAATATTTTGATCCAATTGATGAATGATTCTCCAAACCCAAACTTATGGAGGGCAGCAATGAGGAACTTCCAATTTACTCTATCAAAGGCTTTTTCAGCATCCAATGATAGTATGTTCATTTCCTGGTTTTTGATGGTGGCAAAGTCTATTATGTTAACGAGTCTGCGGACATTGTCATCCGAGTGTCTGCCTTTGATGAATCCAGTTTGATCAAAGTGAATTAGGTGAGGAGTGATTTTTTCTATTCTCTGTGATAGTGCTTTGCAGATATTTTTCACATCTGCATTAATTAAAGAAATGGGGCGATAGCTTGAAGGACTCGTGGGATCTTTGTCTGGTTTTAGAAGAAGGATAATGTTGGCGGAGTTCATGTTAGGTGGTAGCGATTGGCTTTCATTGATAAATGTTACCGTTTTATAAAACGTTGGTGCCAGTTGTTCCCAGAATTCCTTATAAAATTCTGCAGGAAAGCCGTCGGGTCCTGGTGCTTTGCTGTTAGGCATAAGTAACAGAGCTTCATGAAGCTCAGACAACGAGAGCGGAGAGTCTAAGTTTGTGATTTGATCTTCGTTTAACCTGGGTATGTTTACATTGTTGAGAAATGAGTTGATGCTTTGTTCTGATGGATTGATCTGTGGAGTGTATAAGTTTTGATAAAAGTCTTTAAACGCATTATTAATTTTTACCGGGTCATGGGTGACATTCTCTGTTTGGTCCATAATAGAAGTGATTGTCGATTTTTCTTTATTAATTTTAAGCTGATTAGCTAGAAATTTGCCAGATTTATTTGAGTTTTCATATCTTTCCAGTCGAAGCCTTTGTATCTGGAATTGTGTTTGTTTATTCATGATGTCATTTAACTGTAGCTTTAAATTTTTCAGCTTGCCCAATATGTATTCCTGTGCAGAAGCAGCATAAGCAGACTCCAGGGTTTTGATTTTATTTTCTAATTCTAATAAATCTGCTTTCTCTTTGCGTTTTTTATGCGTTGAATAAGAGATGATTTTCCCTCTCATGACTGCTTTTGCTGTTTCCCAAAGAATACTTGGTGATATTTCAGAAGTATTGTTGAATTCTAAGAAGGTTGCCCATTCTTTTTTAAAGAATTCAATAAATTCCTGGTCTTTTAACAGAGATGTATTAAACCTCCAGGTTGAACCTGAGGGTGTGGGATACTTCCCTTGAAATAGTAACAGAAATTGGTGCATGGTCACTGATAATAATTGGATGAATGTTGGAATTTTTAATTTCTTTCAAAAGAGAGTTACTGATTAATAAATAATCTAAACGAGAGTGTAAGTGATGAACTGGAGAGAAAAAGGTGAACCCTTTAGTGTTTGGATGACATGAGCGCCAAGCGTCGCAGAGACCCAGATCATTCATGTACTGCTGTAGGATACATTGCAGAGCTCCATGTACGCTGGTTTGCTGCTATGCTGAGTCTGTCAAGTTCAGGGTCCAAAACAAGGTTGAAGTCTCCTCCTATAATGATTGTGGAGTCAGAGTGAACTGAGAGTGAGGTGAAGAGTCTGTGAAAGAAGGAAGAGTCGTCAACATTCAGGCCATAGATACTGGCTATGCAATAGTCCTTATTCTGAATGGATATATTAATAATTACAAATCTGCCTTCTGGGTCAGTAACTGTATCCTTATGAGTAAATGTAACATTTTTATTAATCAAAACTGCAACCCCTCTTTGTTTGGAGTTGAAACTGGCAGAATACATAACTTGATACTGGGAACAGCACAGGAGATGATCAGCTGATAAAGATAAATGGGTCTCCTGCAGTAGAGCTAAATCTGCATTAAGATCATTCAGGTGATTTAACACTTTCAATCTCTTTGGCCCAGAGCCAAGCCCACGCACATTCCAGCTAACGATGTTAAGACTGTTCATAGCTGTTCTAACCGGGAGAGTGCAAGGCTAAATACTGCGTGTGCCCGTCCGTGCGCGCGTGCCCGCTGTGCGTACCTGCCACACTGACAAGCGTTGTGCGTTGTGGGTGAATGTTTCTTGGCTGTGAGCTGCATGTTGCGTGCGTCCTGTGTGAGCCTAAGTGAGGTTTTTGCAGTTTATCAACGTGTGTGTGCGGGATCGCGTGTGCATGCTCTTATGCGCGCTAGTATGCGCGCGCGCCCGTTCCGTGCATAAATAAATACTCACCGTGGTTGCGTTGACTTTACCTGATTCACATACGAGGAAATGGGAAGGGGGGGGGACAAGAGAAAAGAGAAAGGAAAAGAGAAAGAACAAAAAACAAAAACAACGAAACAACAACAGAAACATGAATGTGAGAGAAAGAAAAGACAGTTTTCCTGAGAGGTGTGGATTATTGATGATCCCATTATTTCCTATTCAATTAAATAAATTTGCAGGTTTCTTCTGGGCAGCGCAGATGTCAGTGCGCCTCTGAAAGCCTTCAGCACAGTCAGGGTGTTACCTCTGGGTCCCGGAACAGCTTACCGTTCACAAAAAGTTTATCAACGGTGACCACCGCACGGGCTCCAGCAGACAGGTGCTTCCTCCTCAGCGGGAACAGGATTTTCCGACGGCGGAGGATTTCGCCTGGAAACTGATCATTCACGCTGTAATGTGTGTCTTTCAATTCCTGCCCTCTGCTTTTTACCAGCTCCTTTTGTTTATAATGTTCAAATTTAGCAACAATAGGACGGGGACGCTGATTGTCCGGCCTTTTTCCTCCGAGCCGGTGAACCCTGTGGAAGGAGATCTTCTGGACTTCTTCCTTGGGGAGCTTCAGGTGGAACTCTATGAAGGACTTCACAATGTTTTCCGGGTCTTCTCCTGCCTCTTCTGGAATCCCGGAGATCACCAGATTGTCCCTCATGCTCCTCGCCTGAAGATCCAGGAGGGTTTCCTTGATGGATCGGTTTTCCTCGGAGAGACGGGCGGTGTCGTGGCCCAGGATCTTTACGGTCTCTCTGAGGGCCTGGTTCTCCGCTGCGAGCTCCTGCACCTGCTGCTGGCTGAACTCCAGAGACTCTCGCAGACTTTGGAATTCCTTATGGAGGATCTCCAGCAGATTTAACCGGCAATCAAGGCTGGAGAGCTTTTTATCAATTGAGTCCAGGATATCACTCATGTTGCTGCCTGGGGAGGAGGCAGCCCCCAGGGAGTCTTCGGGGCGGCCTCGTTTGTTGGACAGGAGTGGCGGTGTTGGATTTCTTCATGACGCAGGTATTGTAACACTCGTCGATGTAATTCTCCAGCTCCTCCAGGTCCTCCAGGCTGACAAATGCTTGACAAACTTTTTCTGATTTTTATTTTTTAACTTTCTGGATTTTTTTAAATATGGCGGTATAATGAAATAAATCAAAAATGTTTGTTCATAACTTACGCGCCGCCAAGTAAACTCACCACACTCCCCTCGTCAGTACCATCATTTCTGTCCAGCCCTATTTCATTAGTTTGTTTTTATAAATAATTCTGTTAATCATCAACTCAAAAGTAATGGCTGATTTTGATTATTTAATTTTCAATAAATTTTAATATATTGTTACTTTTGAAGGTTTCAAGTCATTTCAGTGAGCATTGAGGACTTTCTTTCTATAACTGAGGGCTACCAACAATTTTGTCCATCACTCTTGATGTACTACACTCAGAGTGAAATAGCTAATAATTATTGTGATTCAAAAGAAAGGATTTCTGCTTAACTTGTGAGCAAATAAATATGTAAATCTTTAAATAAATCTGTAACTGTAAATGTATCTGTAAATTAAATATGTAAATCTTTGTGAGATCAACATAAATAGTAACTATTCATTCATTCATTTTCTATTCCGTTTATTCCCTTCCGGGGTCACGGGGCTGCTGGAGCCTATCCCGGCCCCTTTTGGGTGAAGGAAGGGGACACCCTGGACAGGTCACCAGTCTGTCTCAGGATAGAATGTCCTCAATCACACACCCATTCACTCTCACACTCACACCTAGGGACAATTTAGAGTCACCAATTAACCTATGAAGCATGTTTTTGGATGGTGGGAGGAAGCTGGAGACCCCAGAGAGAACCCACACATACACGGGGAGAACATGCTAACTCCACACAGAAAGGCCCCCCCCCCATTGATGCTGTGTTTTTCATGTCATGTTCAGTAGAAAAATCTATACTCTAAATCAGGGGTGGCTAACCCTGGTCCTCCAGAGCCTCAACCCTACCTGTTTTCCAGCTCTCCCTCACCAGTGTGCTGTTGATTAGCTGACTTAAGTGATTTCACATCCTGATTGACTGAACACACCTGATTTAGGTTATCAGCATCAAGCAGTCCAGGGAGAGCTGGAAAACTCTAAATCTAAAGAGCAGGACAGATGTCAGATTTTATCTGCCCCAGATGTTCAGGAACCTTTCAGAGCATCTCTGTGATGTACTCACATGTACACTGTAGTACCAAAAGTATAAGCTCACCTGCCTGTACTCACATGACCTGAAGTGTCGTCCCAGCACTGACCCATAGAGTTCAGTACGGTGTGGATCCACCTCCTGCAGCGATTACAGCTTCAACTCTTCTGGGAATGATGTCCACAAGGTTGAGGACTGTTTGGAGGAGTCCCTGACCTTTCTTCCTAAAGGTCATGGTGAGGTCACACACTGATGTTGGTGGAGAAGGCCTGGTGTTCTATGGGGTTCAGGTCAGGACTCTGTGCAGGTCATCCCACCAGACTCTGACTTGTTGGAAGAGGAAGGGAAGCAGTCCAAAGTGCAGCACCTGGCAGATGGAGCCCCCCCTTGAAGATTCTTAGAGGCAGAAACACACATCATGAAAAACCTCCTCCAAATACCATTCCTATCAATACAAAGACAACAGCAGAGTGTACCTGTCCTCTGGAGCTGGAACAATGTTTGCTGAGGATGTTGCTGACTGTGGGTCCTGGATGGAGCTGAACGTCTGTGTGCAGCGTCTGGCCCAATTGTTCAAATCCCGCATCCTCACTCTGGAAAAGTCGATGAGAGAATCCAGCAGCTGCAGGTTCATGATGGCTGGAAAAGACAAACACATTTATCAAATACACACATTTCAGGTGTAGTCTAAACATTTTTCTGTCACTGACTCCTGCTAAAAACACCACAAGAATGTTAGAATTACATTAGGTATTTAAAACAAGCCCCAAGATGTACTTTGAACCTGAAGTTGGATTTTTTGATTCAGGAAAAAACTTTTTTGTTTTAAATCCTGTGTTACATCAGTCTTAGCTTTATGACGTTGATGAAGTTCATTTCTATAGCAGCTTTCATGGAGAACACAGCTCAAGGTGCTGCACATAAAACAAACAAGAATGCAGGAAAACAACTATCTCTATACAAGAATGAAATAAGCCCCCCACACCATAAAATACACAAATACAAACACAATTAAAAGAGAAATGACTAAAGACATAAGCTAAAGAAGAGAGAACCCAACGTCATCCAGCCCTCCTTCCAGACACACATCAGCATCACCCACCACACACTCCCCAGACCCCCCCCAACCCCTAGAAGAACGTGTTATTAGAAAATGTTCTCCTGAAGCAGACGATCAGCTGTCACACTGACTGGACTGTCCTGCTGGATTAGCATCAGGAAGACTGACACTCATCTCAGAGTCTGACCCACTACACAACCTTTTCTAAACAGTGTAAATAGAGACACTTTGGGGGGAAATGCCAACTCTATGATGCACAATAATGAGGACAAAACGTTCAGACGTCAAAAACACGTCTCAAACAAACATGTTATGAGGGAGATGGAAAAGCCACAGAGTTCTTAGCTTAAATTGGTCAATCAGATAGTTCAGAAATCTATTTTCTAAATCTGGACCCTCCAGACAAACCATCCAATAAAACTATCAAAGATCCTCAAATGTCACAGTAAAAGAGGAGGATTTCTTTAAGGAAGATCCTGCTACTTTGTTCTCCTCAGAAGAACAGAACTTTAGAAAAGAAAACATCCACAGAGACCTTCATGCAGCAATAAACCACATCTGGTTTCTCACTCCAGGCCACTGAAGAGCAGGAAGCAGCTGAGGGCAGATGACATCAGGACTCTGTGCAGGTTGGATCCAGTTCATGCACACCAGACTCTGTCCTCTGACTCTGGTTAGAGATTCTGGTTAGAGAATGTTAGAACTACATTTGGTATTTTTACTTACCTTACCTTTTTAGAACCTTGCTCTATGTACATTTACAAATATGAGGGAATGTTCAGCTTCTTCATACCTTTAGTTTGTTGTAGATAAAGTCTGAACATGTGAGCAGAATCTAGCTTCATGTCCTGAACCACTGACACATGCTCCTGTGAAACAATTAGTTATAAAAATGACTTCCATCGTCTTTTTAGGACTTAACAGCTGTCATTAAAAGGTGAATGCTGCTCAGCATCCACAACCATTGACGTTACTAGACACAGAATGCCAGTCCACCTGCACTTCCCTGAAGACAGAGCAGAGAGCCCCAAATCTACACATCACTACACTCATTTGAAGTCATTTCTAGACTGTTTGTTCAATTGGAAATGGTGTTAACTGAAGGTGAATCAAGTTAGTTTCTGGTAGCTGGTAATCAATCATTAGGAAAAGATCGGATTCAATTCAGGAACCAAGATCAACGATTCACAGATTAAACCACATTTCTTAGCAGTTAAATGTGTTTTGCTGGTGTTTGTCTTTGACCAGATGTATGAAAATTAAAACAATCCATCTAAAATAGTCAATTATCATTTTTTAAACAAGAAATACAAACCAACAAATAATAAGTATATGAATAAAAACCATGACTTTGAAAGAAAGAAATAATATTGAATAATCATGAATGTTGTGCTCTAAAGGTTTTCTATCAACTTTCTGGTTAATTGAGTAGTAAACCAACATCACTGTTTCTGTTGGATCATTTTACAACTAATCTTGGAAGCAAAAATGATGTAGAAGTCATTTTACAAAAAAGGGACTTATTTCACCACGATTTTTAATATATTTATAATTGAAAAAAAAAGCTCCCAACGTCACAGTTGCTCTTATTTATTTACCAAAAACAGCCAGCGTAGCAGTTAGTAGAAACAGACCTCAATAATGAAAAATACAAGAAAAACGAATGCAGATTTCTATGTTACCTTTGTTTGGGCGAACATGCTAATGTTAACACAGCATGCTAATAGCATTTCAATATAAATAGTGATTAAAAACCACTGACCTCTGCATCTCTGGTGACTCACTGGTTTGGTATAGCTTTAAAGTAACTCTACAGCTTACAGTTACAAACTGTTACAGGTTAAAAATGCAGAAATTTGGTTTGCAAAACTCACAGGCTAGCATGTCCGGTTGTGTCGGAATTCCTGCCCTAATCCCTAACTATGGAAACCCTATATAGTGCGGCACTACATAGTTCTCTATATAGTTCTCTGAATTTCCAAAGCAATTCGGACACCCATGCTAACTACTTTTCTCTTTCGGGTGTTTTCATAAGCGCTTGACACGAAAACAAAGTCTCTCTTCCTCCCATCCGGCATGAGCTAGCCTGATAACAAACAGGCTATCTTTCTCCATGATAGATGGATCAGATTTTCCTCTTCCTCGTCTGTCCCTACATATATAAACACATTTAAAACATGAGTTAATAACTTGTGACTACGGTTAGAACTCACGGCTTTTTGATGTAATATCTAGCGTTTGTTTTAGCCTTCGGTGATAATTCGCGTTAGCTTTAGCATTACCGAAATCGATGAGCTTCAAAACAATGTAGGTTGTCGATTTAGGAATATATATGGTAGAATATTTTTCCTAGTAAAAACGTTCTGTGGCTCAGGATCATTTCAACTCGGTTCTTTCTATTTAAACAATACACTAGGAACGTTGTATATTGAAAAAAAAACCACTGAAATCAATTTACACTGGCACATGGACACTCCAAGCAATAGCATTAGCTCCGTGGCAAAAGCCATGGTTCTAACATCTAGAGATCCTTGGTTTGAGACCTGCTTGTAACATTTTTTTGCGTTAATTTTTTTCTTCATGTGATGTGTATTTTGCTGTATCAAACACATCTCACAGAAAACGTCACATGTTGTGTTGTTTTATATGTTTTTTTTAATTATCATTAACAACATTGTTTTGTTTTACGTTTTCTCATCATTTTCCCATTTCCACAAGGAGCTGTGTTGAAACAAATGTCGATATATGTCCAGTCCACCACCAGATGCCGCTGTTCTGTGTGGTTTCGAAGCTCTGAATGGGTGGTTCATTTTTTCGGCACAATTAAATGAACCCCAAAGAGGCTTCATGGGGCTTCTATTCCCATCCCTACATTCTGGTCAATGTTCGCCAATCGAGTGAGCATCGATCCACACTGGTTTTTCGTAGAGACTTCTGGGAAATTTCTATTCCAATTGATATTTGAACTGTAGATGCGGTGTAGAATCAGCGATAGAAGCATCTGCTTCGTGTGTGCCTTGGCACCATCTAGTGGACAAGAAAATGTACTACACTTAGAATAAAAAAGTCTCATTATTGTGGTGCAGATGTGCAATGTTTTCTATTTAACTAATGAACGAATAAATATGTAAATCTTTGTGATATCAACATAAATGCTAACTATATTAACATAGAGTCTGTATAAAAAAATATCTAATGTTGCAGAATTTTTAAAAGCAGAAACCATTTTCATGTTGAAACTGCTTTTTTTTTCAGTTATTCAGTAAAGATTTCAGAACAGTTTAGATTCATTGTTCCCAAATATTACTAACATTTCATTCACACTTGCTAAATACCTCATTCACTGCTGTAAAGGTTCAACACTTGTGTGAGCTTAAGTCAAATGAACTGTTATCTGAATGGAAGATTCATGCATTCATCTCTTCACTCAAGTTCTGGCCCTTCATTTTAAAAGCTTTGACTCAAAGACACATTCTTGTCAATGATGTGAAAACTGTTGGACAGTAACACATACTGAAAAATGGGTTCATATATTCAAACAAACTCTTCATACTTTCATACTAAGGAGATACCACATATCGTCAGCCTAATAGCATTTCTGCCTAACTCATTTTTTTGCCAAATTGAGATATTGGCCTAACTTGACTGTGAGTGTTGAAAAAAAGGTGTTTTTTCTTCTTTTAAAAAAACCTGAAAAAATGAGTTAGGCAGATATGCTATTAGGCTGACGATATGCAGTCAAAAGAGGCAACAACACAAGAAAAATGTGACCTGCTGAGGATGTTTGACCTAGAAAGTCAAGTTTCTATCCAGCCATCCTTTTTTTCACCAGATCAGACTTACAGGAAGAGAAGGGGGGGTCAGGAGTATGAAGTGGCTGCTTAGCAAGTGGGTGGGTGGTGAGAGCACCGGTGGTGCCTACACCAGGGCAGCAGGGGCGGGTGGGGTATAGAGGGGGGGAAGGAGGGGGGGTGTAGAAGTGGGAAGCAAGGCAGGTGGGGCGTAGATGCGGAGAGCGAGGCCGGGTGGGGCGAAGAGGTGGGCAGCAAGGGAAGGGGCTGGTAGCGCCTGCGGGCCATACAACGCCGCTTGCGGCTTTAATTTCCTTTATTCTTTATATTCTAGGTTAATACGTTATGTTTGGCAATGTTGATTGATCTTCAAGGTAATGTTGATTACATGGTTATTGTTCATATTTAATGTATGATGCCTCAATTGTCAATAAAGTCAACAAACAAAACAAAAAACCCAACTTCCTTATCTATTGATTTTATTTTCTAATTTCAACCCCAAACATGAATATGTATCCTGTGTTTGAGATATGTGGCCATCTCTTTTATCTCGTTATAGATTTTTTTTAACTGTTTCCAACATCTTACAAAAATAATTCTATATCACAGCTTTATACAAGAGAGGAAATAAGCAAGTTAAGATCTCAGTTTATTATAAATCCAATTTTCCCAAAATACAAAGAAATCCATTTTAAAATAATGAATGCAGTCCATCCATCCAAGGAACTATTACACATACGTTTTAGTTTTCCTGAAAATAACTGTTCTTTCTGTGACATAAATATTTAAACACTTGATCATCTGTTTTTTAATGTATGTTTACAGTTTTTGGGAGGATTTAATTTTTTGGTGCTCCTCAAAGTTTCCCTTTCCTATCTTTATTCAATTACAAAAGTATATTATATTGGTTGGAGTAGTTTCTGGTGATAATCTATTTGATTTGACATTCAATACCTTGTTAATATCTGGGAAATTTTTCATTCATAAGTGCAGATTCTTAAAAACCAAACTATTATTCAATTATCAATTATTTATATTTTAAATATCTGAAATTAATGAAAAACAAAAATGCAATAAAACTGTCTTTTCATTGAAGATCACATGCTGTGTGACAATCCCTGGTATTGTAAACTACAATTCTATCCTTTTTATTATCTTTTATTATATCTTTTTTTTCTTGTTTTTTCTCTCTTCTTTGTGTTGTTACTATGTGTATGCGTTTTTTTAAAGTTCAATAAAAAAATTTTTAACAGTTTTTTTCCCCTCCAAGTCTTAATGTGAAATCTCGCGATGTTTCCCACAGATCTCTAAACCCGGAAGCGAATATGGCAAATGTTTAGACCACCTCACGCTTCTCACTTTACTTTTGGACTTTTTTGTTTGGACCACAGCGGCAGAATATTTCCGTATAGCGAGCGGAAGAATTAAAATAAGCTATACGATGTTTGTGAGCTGATCGAGGAGATGTGGACGGTAACCGGACGGACGGACAGCCGCTGATCCAGCTGATAGTTCCGTCACCGACGTTCACGGTAAACTGTCGCTCCTGTTCTGTGTTTCACGGTTACGTTAGCGTGGGAGCCTTTGCTTTTGATAGGAAATTGGCACCGATTTTATTTGTTTTTAATTGAATCATTGTTTTCCAGCCGAACATTAGAAACATTCAATCATTCACCTTCATTTCTTCACCATTTGCTTATATTCTCTTATTCTGTGCGACACAAGTGATCAAAATACGAGGGAGAGTTTTGAAGGTGAAATTCTCAAATGTTTAACAGAGTTTCTCCTAAAATTGAAAATGTTTGCTTTAAAACTATTTTTGTTCAATTGAACGTTGGACACTGAAGTGCAGCTAAAGTAAATTTATTTTATAAAAGTTTCAATCTAAGACAAGCATAGCACCAAATAAATAAAATATTCTGAAGCTAAACCCAAATGAGCACAAGTATGATCACATTTAGACCAAACACAACCCTTTATTCAGCTTTGAACATGAAAGTTGCTCAGTGTTGATGTGATGTTCTGTCCCCTGCAGACCTGCAGACTCTCCTTCCTGATGTCTGACCTGTTTTTCCACCTGGAGGCAGCATTAGCTCGTTTGCTGCCTTTCGTAGTTCTAGTCCGAGTTGGTGACCATGTCTGGTCCATCCGTCACGGCTGCAGCTCCTCTCTGAACATCTCTTCACTCCCTGACACGTCTGCTCTGCCAGATGCAGTGATGGTTGCAGGGATTTCTGTTTGACTCGATGAAATCAGAAGTGATTCCACACTTTCTGTGTGCAGCCGGCGCTGTTGGCATTGCTGATGCAAACGTGCGTTGGGTCAGCAGTGTGTGGGGACACGTGGGAAAGTGTCAAAGTCATTCTCCCAAGTTTTGTAGGTGAAACAGAAGTCAAGCCTTCCATCAGTGAATTTTTAGAGACAAACGCTCTGGAGCAGAATGTCCAAACGGAAAAGGTTTGACTGTATTTAGCTAATCATTAAATGTGTTAAGAGCTAAGAGTTCATTACACTTTCAGGACTGTAAGTCCAGATGATCCCTGCAAAGCCACCGTCCACAGTGATCCAGTAGGAATCACAAGCAGACAATGGATTTGTCAAATTTCAAATGAATAAAAGTGAATTTTATTCATTTCATTGATTACTTAGTTACACACAAAACACACCGACTGTTAATGTGGGAAACCATCCGACCTGAGAAGGGGAAAAAATTCCAAATGTTTTTCAAAAACATTGAATTTTTATTAGTTTCTAATTATTTGTTTTCTACATTTTCTGTCCCTCTTGAGGTTTTCTAAAGTTGACTATCTACTGAATTCAGGGATAAACTGGAAAAGGCTAAATTAAGTTTTCAAAAAAGCAAATACATTTATGATTTTGTAAAGAGTAAACTATGATTGAAGTATTTTACCTTTTTTAAGGCCAGAAGGATTTCCATGCACTAGCCAGACGTAATCTAACCAGTAACCGTTTGTCATTCGTCATGACTTGTTTTTCTTGTTGGACGCCTTAGATAAGGTGCTCAGACGTGACATTTGTAAGAATAAAAAGAAACATCGCCTTTTGGTTTTGTTTTGTTCAAACGAGTTACAGAAATCAAGCCATAAATGAAGGTAACAGGCAGATTTCAGATGTGTGTTTCTTCTTCTTTGTGGGTAATATCAGCTTTGTGTTGCTCATTTCAGACGTCTGGCTCAGCGGTGCAGCTAGCTGAAGGAAACTGAGTCGCTGCCCAAACATCATGTTTCTGAAGACGTCCTTCACCACCCTGGTTGTGGGGGTGTTTGTGGTCTACGTCCTCCACACCTGCTGGGTGATGTATGGAATTGTGTATACCAAACCCTGTGACAGCCCCCAAAAAGACAACTGCATCAAACCCTACCTGGCAGGAAAGCCCAAACTGCAGGTCAGCCACTTTGGCTTCTGACAGAATTGAAGTTAGTAGTTTACACTTAATGGTACAATGGGAATTATTATTGCCTTACATGAAACTCTGGAAAAATATCTTTTAGCTGAGCATCTACACAGCTCTGCAGTCAAATGCAAATGGAGGTCACGCTCTGATCTTCAAGGAGGACGACTTTGATGTCTACAGCAAGTTTGAAAGGTGAGTTCACATTTGTTAGAAAATGCTGCTGCCTTTTGGTGGAAACATATTTTCTGATCTTTAATGTTTTATTTTAATATAAACTGCTCTGTTCTGCTTTCCAGGATGGTCAATGTATCCCTCCCTAAGAAGACCCGGAACAACGGAACTCTCTATGCTCTCGTTTTTGTCCATCAAGCTGGTGTGAGTCCGTGGCAAGATCACACGGCAGGTCCACTTGGTGGCTCAGCTCACCACCTACATGGTACCAAAACCTCCTGAAGTATCGCTGATATCCAGAGAGGAGGAACTGCAGGTGATGAACTTCAAACCGCAGAAAAGGGCTTATTTACTCTATGTAACTGAGCATTGTGTGTTAAGGCTTCATTCTTTGTAATGAGCCTTTTTTTATTAAAACAAAGGAGTTCTATAGAAGAACACAAAGTTAGTTTACTCACAAATCAGAGGTTTCTGGTCAAATACCCAGGGGCCTTTAGAGTTATGGAACTCCAACTTCACCGCCCGTCTTTCCTGTCACACAGGATCAAGAATCTCAGAACACCAAGCCGTATGATGGCAGCGCTGCCCCTAAAAGCGATGCCACTTCCTCGCCAGACCGTCCGGTGTCTCACTGGCGTTCCCGCCTGACACTCAACATTGTCAGTGACCACTTCGTGTTTGACAGAGGGTACCTTCCCAGTGACGTTCACAGATACCTCAGAGTGTAAGACGAAGAGTGCATGAAGTCAACACCATCCTGATGTGGAGAATCAAGCATAAGTCACCTTCTGTGGAAAAGTAACTGCAATAGAATCCTGGCTGTATTTCAGATTCCAGAATGGGAAACAGATGGTGTACCTACCTCTGCTGTTTGTTGATGAACTCAGCAATCGAGTCAAAGACCTGCTGGTAGGTTTGAACTTGAAATATTTCCTTTAGCTCATAATTGAGAACAGGAAATCAACCCTCACCTGTTGTCCCTGTGTGGGCTACCATCCATTCATGTCAGTGCATGGCAGTGTCTGACCGTTTGTGTGTGACGGCAGGAGATCAACAGCACATCCACAGAGCTGCCTCTGGCCATCTCCTATGACTCCATCTCTCTGGGGCGGCTTCGGTTCTGGATCCACATGCAGGACGCCGTCTACTCCCTGCAGCAGTTTGGTCTGTAAATCTTTCTGTCACAAACAGACCCTCACATGCACTGACTGAACACGTGCGATTGCTTTGCAGGTTTTACGGAGAAGGATGCAGATGAGATTAAAGGCATTTTTGTGGATACCAACCTCTACTTCCTGGCTCTGACCTTTTTTGTTGCTGCATTCCATGTGAGTCAGAAAATGAGCCCGACTGAAGTGTCTTCATCAGTCTCACTTCTCCTTTGAAATAAAAAACAAATTACCGTGGGGGGGTAATTGAAGGATTAGGTAATAAAAAGGCCCCAAAGAGAATCAGAAGCTTCTGAAAACTGATGGATGGATGTAACAAACGCCTTTTCATTTTTATTTTTGAAAAAAATTCTCTTTTCTTGGGCATACAATTCCTGGTTTTCAGGCAGAAATCTGAATTTTTGGCCACAAAGAGGGTTTGTTTGGAAAAAGTCAGGCTCAGCATTATTTTGTTCATACTATCCCTGCAGTCAGACAGGATGCTGCACAGCCTGTTTTTCTGCTGAAATGTGTTGGAGTGAACTACTGAAAACTGATTTGATGAAAGTAAAAAATATTTTTGATGCAGCTACAGAACTTGAGATACAATGTCCTAGAAGATACCTGAACATGTTCCTTAGTAAATGCATTGTAAAAAAGAAGAAAACAGTAAAGATAAAGCATGTCACATGTTTGTTTTCCTGTGAGGGTAACGCTGTCTCTATATTGTCTTAGCTTCTCTTTGATTTTCTGGCTTTCAAAAATGACATCAGTTTCTGGAAGCAGAAGAAAAGCATGGTGGGAATGTCCAGCAAAGCAGGTACGCAGCAGTTCTTCGTGGTGATGTTTACTTCTGCATTTCTGTAGGTGTTATTCTTTTCTGCCGGGTGTCAAGAACTAGTTTCCTTCAATCTCAGAAGAAAATAATCTCTTTTCAAAACTGTTCCGGAGTTGCAGAAATCCAAGTCTGGATTCAAAAGTTGGTCACTGATGGCATTTGTTTGTTCTTGCCTACAGTCTTGTGGAGATGCTTCAGTACCATCGTGATTTTTCTCTATTTGTTTGATGAGCAGACCAGCCTCCTGGTCCTCATTCCGGCTGGAATCGGCTCCATCATTGAAGTAAGCCTTCTCGGTGCAAACCAACCAGCATCTGCAGCAGGGGCCAAAAGTATTTGATTCTTCAAGTTAGCAAACTCTTTTCTGTACCAAAGTACCCAAAACATATTGAGATAAACACATTGGAGTATGACAGAATACATGACTAACAAATACTTTTTGCTCTGTTGTTTTGTCTTTGCTTGATCAGTGTCTAAAAACAGCAGCTAACATAACGTCTCATGCATTTTTAAGGTGTGGAAGGTGAAGAAGGCGCTAAAAATTCAGGTTTTCTGGAAAGGAGGCAAACCAACATTCCTGGTGTGTGAATGAACTTATTCCTGGATCTGGTTCTTTTCTGTCTGCTCCATTATTGTACAATGAATCTGGCATATGCAGTACAACACGGAAACAAACCAAAGCCCAGAATTTGACTGTTATAGTTCCATGCTTCCAAACTTTGAAGCCGTTGTTTGCAGCAGGTTCCAACATTGAATGCAATAAAATGATGATGAAAATCTTCAAAGATCAGAGGCAGCTTGGCATTAGTGTGCTCATAGATAAATCTGATCAGAATCAAGGAAGGCATGTTTTATTTTGTTTACAGAATGGTTGTTTTGTGAAATTCCTTTATATTTTTTTATTACAGTTTGGAAAATTAGATGAATCGGAGAGAAGAACTGAAGAATATGATACTCTGGTCAGTTTCAGATTGACATTTAGATGCATTTATTTAAGTGATATTTGCTTGAACCTTTTGCTGTTTTATCCTCTTCACAGGCCATGAAATATCTCTCATACCTTCTGTACCCTCTGTGTATTGGAGGGGCAATCTATGCGCTGATATTTCTTAGATATAAAAGGTAGGAGAAACAAAAACTGTTATTGGTTTGTCCCCAGTCATGTGGTAGTTAAAGTGTGCGTCTCCCTTTTAGCTGGTACTCCTGGTTGATCAACAGCTTGGTGAATGGTAAGCAGTTTTTTTATTCTGATTACAAGACTAGTTAGAAAATCCGCCTCCTGGTTGTTTCCTTCATCCTTCCAGGTGTTTATGCGTTTGGATTCCTCTTCATGCTTCCCCAACTGTTCGTCAACTATAAGGTCAGCTTCTACAGACGTTCATTCATTCTACCGATAATTCAGACCGGATTTTCCAAAAATGAAGGTGTCCGATCATACGGACCAGAGTTTGTTCTGCTCAAATCCCAAATTGGGAAAAGTGAGAGCTTTCTTGAGTTCACCCACCTGCCAATCAAAATGTGACCCAATTATGCAGCAATTCAGCCTAAAGAAAATCTAAATAGTATTTGTCACAAACACAACATAAGTGCTTAACATGAAAAATGCTGTCATAAAAATTCTTTTTCATTCAAATTTGGACGTGTTAACGTCGGAGGGAAATTGCTACTTTTAATAGCAAAGACGGCAATATGGGGGCTTGAATTTCTCAAACTCCTGCTAAAGAAAGTTTACATGAAACGCCAGGATTGTCTTTGATCTAAATCATCTGTTCTTCTGACATTTTCCCTGAACAGCTTAAATCTGTGGCTCATTTACCTTGGAAGGCTTTCATGTATAAGGTAAGAGCTGAACCTGTTCTTTACATACATGGAACGTTAGTGCTTCTCTGTCTATGGGTATTTCATTAGAATTATTGTCTGCTTTTTGGTTATTTTTTCTGCATATACTGAGAATCAATGTTGTGTCTGATTTTTATCAGGCATTCAACACGTTCATTGATGATGTGTTCGCCTTCATCATCACCATGCCGACGTCACACAGACTGGCCTGTTTTAGGGACGATGTGGTCTTTCTGATTTACCTCTACCAACGATGGTACTCACACAGACTCACAACATTCAGCACATCCATCTTCATTGATTAAAAAATAAAGCCTTTTTTCTGGTTTTTATAGGCTCTACCCAGTGGACAAAAGCAGAGTGAATGAATATGGAGTTTCATACGATGAAAAACCCAAAGGGAAGACTCACAAGGACTAGTAGAACTGTTCATCTTCTCATGAGAAAATCAAAGGATCAGAACTTTTCAAGCAGCTGAACATCCTCCATTTCTCAGTGTTGACCAACCTCCATCACAGCATTTAATAAGTAGAATAAAACATTCGGTTTGACGTTGTCCAGTCTAGACTGGAAACGTTTCAATGCAGTAAAACGAGGTTGTGAAGGTAAAGAACAAACACAAAATCATAAAATTCTCCTTTGAAGTGTAGCAGAAAACCTTTAATATCAGCACAAGTGAATCCTGTAAAAGGTTTGATTTGACCAAGTTACCCGCCAAAACCATCGTGGAAATGTCTGATTCCTCACCTGTCTGGACGTTTTCAAAGGTCTTTGTGATTCAGTTCTTTATCAAATGAAAACAATGAGGGGTTAGGGTTAGGGTCCTGCTCATGACTTAAAGTGATTACTGCTCATTTCCAGTATAACTTTACGATTTCATCTTCTTATGTTTGCATAGTTAAGGTAAACTTCACTGGAAAAAGAGCTGTAATTCCATTTTGTAAAATAAAATCCTTTCCTTTTATACGAATGTGAACTGTATTCACACTTTCCAATAAGCAAATATTTCAAGTTTTCTCCACATCTAATGATGTTGGGAAGAAGCTTCATTTGCATAATAACCTTTAGCTGCTGAGCATAACAGTTTATTTAATGCCGTTCAGACGTAGCTTGGTACATTTTTTTCAGATTTATTCATTGATGATTAGACTTAAGCGAACCCAAACTGAGATAGATGTATTAACACCACGCGTATGGATGGGGGAATCTGAAACGCCTCACTTAAATGAATACATTTTTACTAATATTAGCTTATTGAAAGACATCTCATCAAATGTGGGACTAAGTCTTGGTGAAAACTGTGAAGGTGTCATCAGACTTTCCATTATTCTGTAAAAACATCAAACAAAGGATCAATATCTCATCAGATTTTCCGAAAGAAATTCAGCTGAAATCAATCCACAAGTTTTTTTTTAAATAAAAGATGTTAGTAATCTGAAGTTGATTAATATAAAGGTTTTTGGGGGGAGGATGACAAATGATGTGTTTTGGGGTTTTCATGAACTTGTATTTGTAAAAACCGCTTCAAACTGGGATTTGTTCCTCCAGAAAACTGTGATCTTTGAGATTTTCAGAATGTTCAGCAAAGTTTAAGTTCAGAATTGTGTACATGTGGTTTGTGTTTTTATTTCTTTATGACTTAACTGTGCTATTCTTTTCACAAGCAAAGGCCTATTGTTGTTTTCTTTTATTTGTGTGTGTTTCATTTCTTTTCTTCCAGTAAGTATTTTCTAATATGGCCAAGAAAACCCTGTAGTGCCAAATGTGACTAGTTTTTGTTTTTATTGCATTTGCATCAATGGTCCACATATTGTTTTATATGAAAATGTTTTACAGGTGATTTGCAATTGAAGGAAAGTATTACAGTCACATTTAGTTGTTTTCTTTTTACTTAATGCTTTAATCTACATATTGTTTAACTATCAAAAATGTTTCCACAAATGTTAAATGTCTTTTCAAGTCTTGTTAGTTTCAAAGTAATTTAAGATTACTCAGAATTATGTTTTTTTGATTATTTTGTTTTGTTTAAGACCAGATGAAATTGAAAATAAAATATTTGCATTCATTCTTTTTTGTAGATACATATAAGATTAGTTTTAGCAGTGACTTGACAAACTTTATTGACTTAACCTTTACTCAGCTGTTCATGCACAGCTTTACATTCTTACCTTATTTTTGGTTCAGGTTCAAATCTGTCAACAGCAGTCATCCTTTCCATTCGCCTTTCTGCTAGCAAAGCTGGTCAAATGGTTCTGTAATCTACTGTTCCCAGGTTCATGGAAGTGTTTAGCTGCTGCTTATAGACCAGACAGAGCTCTGAAATTGACTGTGGTCAGGGTTAAATTGAATTCTATGTCTATTTACATTGGCGTTCAGTAATGTTTAAGATTAAACTGTCATCCTTATTTAAAACAAGTGACCGTTTTCTCTAGTTTGGATGATAAAATGCAGTTGAATATTAAAATATAGCAGCGGCTGCTGGCTTATGAGCTGCTAGAGATGCTGCAGCAAAAAAAAACATGACAAAAAAAGTCCACTGGCTGTGTTTTGGTTTATTGTTCTGCCTCATTGACACATCAGATGCAAACGATCAAAGGCAGAGATTCCCTAAAAAACAAATACCAAAAGTTGTCAAGAAGAAGATACCGGGCCCTGTGCACCCTCTGAACCAAAGCAAACCAAACCCCAGCTAAAACAGGCGACCGGTGCGCCTGATGTCTCCACTTACCCCGTGACGTCATCATGACAACTACAAATATGTTGCACAAAGACTGATGGGCTTTGAACCCCAAGTAGACCCAAAGTCAGTGTTTGTCCTTCAAAAATAGTTGTTAACCTTTTTCTTTTTACTTCATATTTCATGACTTTTCATAATTTGATGGGGACAACTGATTAAGCATAAATTATCAGGATGATATTTTTTCAATGTGCTAAACACATATTGCATACATTGGTGTTCCTCGGGGGTAAATTTGACCCCAGGCTGTTTTAGCTGTTTAAAACTTGTCTGTATGTGCAACCTAACACCCCCACACCTGCAGGTGCAGGCTTGCTACATAAAAGGGGGGGTGAGGAAAACAGCTATTCCCACCAGAACTCTGATTTTTCTCGTGGTGTGAACTCCTGCTGAAATGAGGAGGCCAGTGTAGGTTTGTGAGTTGATCACATCCAAGTCTTTCCAACTACACATGCCTCCCTCTGAAATGATCATCTCAAGTAAAATATTTTCAGTTGATGGTTATATGAAGAGCTGGAATAATGACTTTGTCTTCAACATGGCTGACTGTGTGTATGCTGGGACACTCTGAGCACCACGTCTACCTTGTTGTTGAAGTGAGTAGCTCTTTCTTATTCACTGGGGCAGTAACATGTTCTAAAGTAAGCTGGAAGGTAATCATAAAGTGATCAGAAATGATGGGGTTAAGAGGAAGGACACTCAGCTGGCTGATCTCTATCCCATGGGTTAAAACGAGGTCCAGGGTGTGCTTATGACAGTGAGTGGGTTCATTTACATTTTGGATGAAACCAACATCATCTAATAAAGCTGCAAAAGCATTTCCTAGACAGTTACTGGGGTCATCAACATGAATATTAAAATCCCCTATTATTATAGTTTGATCAGAATCTAAGACAATAGTCGATAGGAAGTCGGAAAACTCAGTTAAAAATTCTGAATGAGAAAAAAAAACTCTAACTCTGCCACTGCCGGTGTGGGTGCCGGATCGTCTCGGGCTGCCGGATGTTCTCTGGGTCCTTCGGGGTCCTTCGACCAATGACGACGTCACACTATTTGATTGGCTGTAAGTGGCCACAATGACGTCTACGATAGTGATTGGTCAATTTATAACTCTCCGTTATTCGTGAGCTCGATAATAACAAGTTTTAAACGGGAAATATAGTGTGGAATTCAATTAATGCTTAGGACTGTAGACTGCTCCTTTTGATTATAGTTATCAAATGACAATAATTTTTTTCTGAGATTAAAAAAGGGAAACTGACATTTGGGAGAATTAAACCAGACTGCACACCATAAATAAATATTGTTTTTATACAGTAATACATTTGCTCAAATTGGAAAAATAAGTTATATTGCCAATGGCTCTCCTTTTAAAACGAAAAAATGCCATCATTAGTTATGAGTGAGAAAAACTTTACAAAAGGAAACGTAAAATCGCTAAGTAGTTTGTCCAACTGGTGTTACCGTAGGGTGACGTCTTTTTTTTTTTTTAATTGAACTTTTCAAAGACAAAAATACGAATTCCAGCAGAGGATGAACACACTACAAATTACACACTCACTATGGGGGGTACAAAGTACCCGTAGGGTGACGTCGCTAAGTAGTAAAATCAGCTCGCATAACTAGTTTTGTCTAACTGATGGTACCGTAGGGTGACGTCATCAATGTTCGAAGGACCCCGAGAACATCCGGCAGCCCGAGAAGATCCGGTACCCACACCGGTCCCAAGCCTGGATAACAAAAGAGGGGGGAGTGAGTGGACAAGTATAATGTCCAACTCACTAGTTTTATTGTTTATTTTTTGAATTGCCGTTTTTTAGTTATTAGTTTTAGTGTTAGTTTTAGTTTTTTCTTTTTTTTTGTAAATTAGGATATTTGTCAGGTGCATGATTCAAAATCACCAGAATAAGTATTGTATGATAAAAACTAAATCAAAGATACATTTTGAAACACTTATTATTCAGAGAGGACACAAGGACAACCATCCTTAAATTAAAATACAACAGCCGATAACAGCATTACGTTATCTGCTCTCGCTTCTTTTTCGGGGGAGGGCGGGCGATAGGCTAGCTTGTCTAGGTACTGTTGATTTGCGTTGTTGTGTACTCTTTTTAAATGTACTTTTAGATTCGTAGTTTTTCCCTTTGAGGAGCGTTCCACAAATGTTGTCTCCTGCTTCGACTACAAGGCACTTACTTTAGTTTTCGACGCTGTTATATTCAAAAAAGTCCCAAATAGGACTCTCCCGCTTTCTCCCAACTTTTAATGCAGCCATCATGCTCATGTAAATGTCTATGACAGCGCTAGCCGGCACTGTCTGACAGACATCATGTGACGTCACAGACTACGTGATGCCGTAAGGTTCAGATTAAAGCCCTGCGCGGGACTATTTTCTTCATCCCCCTCCCGCCCGCAACGTATGCGTTACACTCCCGCCCGCTCCCGCAATATGTATGTCCACTCCCGCCCGCATCCGCAAAACTCATAGAATTTAGTCCCGCACAGTAATAGAGATGCATTGATTTTGTATCGTCTCCCGTCCCGCAGGAAAAAAACACGTACTTGTATAGATATTATTAAAGAGATTCATGTCCCTCCTCCAGCCTCATCTTTTCATGCATTCCTCTTTTGTGTAAATTGCAACTTAATTATTAAATATATTTTCACAAATCCCGTTTGGTTAAAAGTGTGCGTGTGTGCGCGCGCAGACAGACGGCCTGAAGCGCGCTCTTAGTAAGAGGCGGGGCGGGGCGTTGCACACCCCCATCAACAGGTTAGATGACAGATTAGATAGGTTAGATACCTGGTGCCTTCACGGAGCTTGTACATAAGAATCCACAGCCGCTCACCTAAATTAGTCCGCTATATATATCATAAATTGGCCACTGATCCGCCTGGCTCCCGCCCGCAGCACAAACAAACCGCCCATACGTAGAGTGAGCCTCTAGTTCAGATGTAAACTGGCGGGTGAGAAATGACCTTTTCAACCCAAAAAGACATACAAACGAAAAACAGTATTTTTTGGGGTTACTATGAGTTAGTTTCAGTTAGTTTTTATAACAAACAGTTTTAGTTAGTTTTCGTGTTTTTTAAATCCGCACAACGAAATGTTTTTCACAGAGTTAACTATAATAACCTTGGTGAGTGAGACATTATGGAGACTGAACACAAATGTCACAACAAAGGAGATAAAAACAAATAAATTCAATGTTTATAAGAGAAAGGGGGTCACTAACATCAGTCAATATGCTTTATTCTGTGAGAGTCATGGTCAACATCCACTAACTCTGAAACTGAAAGTTTGACCTGATGGTGGCGCTAGAGGACAGGTCAACCCACTGATCTGTTTCATTTTCAAGGGGTTGTTTATGTATTCAACTAATAAAAAATGTGCCTGACACAAAAACGTGGTTAACAATTTTATGTAAATCCTTTTCTCAGGGCAAATATCCCTGGAGTCAGATTAACCCCAAGGGTGAAATGTGTGAGTAATATCTGAGGAGAATATGAGGGTTAAATCCTTGACCTCATATTTTCCCCCACAAATAGCCTTTAGTTTTTACAGAAAAGCAATGTAAAAACATTTTTCAAAACACTTAAACATCCATAAATCTGTGTTTTAGGCTAAAGTCAGCTACATCTTCATTATCACTTCCAGTTACAAACACTGTTTTATGTTTCAAGTATTTCCAAAAAGCAAATCATTTTAAGTGAAAATAATCAACAAGCTTGAATTGTTTGTTTTTATCCAAAGTAAGTACTACTATTATTTGTTAATGAAGTGTAATCAATTATTTATTAGAACTCCAAAAGATTACACACATGGATAGAACAGACAGAAAGAAATATAAAAAAAGAAAGAAAACCCGGATTATGGCCCAATAAATGTCATAATATAATCCTAGGGATTGTCATACAGCAGCTTATCTTCAATAAAAGTGGACAGTTGTTTTTTGTGTTTTTTCCAGAAACTTTAGTGATTTTAAACATAACCACAGCCATGGAATGGCTTAAATAATGCTTTAATGTTTACAAATATGCTCTTGTTCCCATACATTATTAAAGTATGAAATGACATCATGTATCACCAGAAACCACTCCAAATACTAAAACATGGATTTCTGTAAGTAATTGAGGAAAAGGAAACTTTGAACAGCTCCAACAAAAAAATCCTCCCAAAAACAATTGACATAATACATCCAAAAACAAAGGATCAAGTGTTTCTGTATTGATCTCACAAAATGAAGAATTATTATCTCAAACTAAAACATGAAATTTCCTTTAATCATTTTAAAAATGATTTCTTTGTATTTTGGAGGAATTTTGATATTTGACCAGCTGACATTTTAACTTCCTTATTTCTTCTTTTGTGTAATGTTGTGACATAGAATATTTATTGTAAGATGTTGACAACAGTTGTCTAACAAACAAAGATCATATAAATGAGTTAGAAGGTTTTGGATTTTGGTCAAACAACAGAGATGGAAGCTGAACTTGAACATTTGAATGAAAGGCTGCGGCTTTGATCACCTTGTTATGTTGTTTTCTATCATTTAATTTAAACTCACTGGGTAAAACATCAAATGAGATGTTTCCACTGCTATTCATGTGTTGTAATAATGACGAGATACCGTTATAATTCCAATGTTCGTAAGATATTGTTTGGTTCCTACATAAAATCTACCCACAGTTCCATAGGTGAGAGTTGTGTGGACTACAGTTCTGCTTTAATATGAGTTTCCAGTTCAGTCAGACCTGCTGATGATGCATAGAAAGTTTAATAATAAGTTTTCTATCTTCAAAATCACATTTTATACTTTACAAACTCCGCACAGCTGGGTTGAAGTCAGTGCGTAATGACGTCACGCACCCCTTACGTACACTATATAAAGGAAGTTCCGCCTCCATCCCTCCTTTTCCGCTGTAGGAACCGCTCGTGCCTAAGGTGTTTGGTCCTTCATCCGAAGCTAAGGCCCCAATCCGGCGACTAGCACCGTCAAATTTAGGCATCCGACCGCAGCGACATTCAAACTCTCCTCTACGATGGCGTCCGTGTCCGAGCTGGCCTGTATTTACTCCGCCCTCATCCTCCACGACGACGAAGTCACGGTGACCGTAAGTGTTTCGCCGACACCGACCATGCTTTAACGAGACTGTTTGAGTTGGATTAACCGGTCATCAGCATAAACCCGGACTCGCCACCTGAACGTGAAATGCGCACATTTACGTCCGAAACGGTAAAGTGAGGCGCTGCTCCCGCGCCAAGCCGGCTAGCATAAGCAGCTAGCATAAGAATGCTAATGCGAGGATTTCCCTGCTTTACCGCTCACATGGGATATCCTGAGACCCGGAAGTGATGCCTAAGAAAACGGCTACTGCACGTCCAAAGCCGCGTCGGTAGTGTCTTTAGGTCATAAATGGAGAATTGTTCTTTAGGGTTCACGTGTTCTTCGAACAATCCGGTAAATCCAGCGAAGAAGCTACGACAGTCTGGAGGAACTAACTAACTAACTAACCTAACCTGCTAAACTCACATTACAGGAGTTTGTCTAATATCGGCTGCTACTTTTAGGACATGTAATTAGTTGTACTAATGGAAATCATTGTGTGTGTCATCTTTCTGCCCATATATATTATGATCACGTGATCTGTCTTCTCTCTAGTAGGATGAGGCCTAGTTGTATGATCTGTGTGCAGTAAATATATCGCTCACAGCAAGCAGGTCCCTGGTTCAAGTCCCGGCTGGGGGACCCTGAACCAGAACTCCAGGGGGGGCAGTTTCTGTGTGAAGGATGTTCTCCCCGTGCATGTGTGGGTTTTCTCCAGGGACTCTGGCTTCCACTGTCCAAAAACATGCTTCATAGGTTAATAAGTTACTCTGAATCAGGGGGGTCAAACTCTAGGCCTGGGGGGCCGACATCCTGCTGGTTAATTAGAGATCCTGCCTCATCTGCTGCTGATCACCTGGATCAGGTGTGTTTAACCAATAAAGAGCTTCAATGGCAGGTTGGTTGAAAACATGCAGGGCCTCCAGGCCTGGAATTTGACACCTGTTCTACATTGTCCCTGGGTGGCAACCTGTCCAGGATCTCCACAGCTCTCACCCACAAGTGGCAGGGATAGGCTCCAGCAGCCCTGTGACCCCAAAGGGATCAATCTGTTTAGAAGACGAATAAAAAGTCAAATGAGTGTAAAGTCATCAGTTACAATGATTGAAAATGCTGCGTGATATTCAGTACACACTCACACAATCTGTGTACATTTCAGTAAAGTGAATCTTTAGGCTAAACTGTTGTGACCCCCGGCCTTCTATGCAGAATTAAAAATAATCTTGAATGCAAACTGAAGTACCGATGTTCTCTATTTTTAGGCTGACAAGCTGAACGCTCTGATCAAGGCAGCAGGAGTCACAGTGGAGCCGTTCTGGCCAACACTGTTTGCCAAGGTGAGATAATTCATCACGCTGTATGATCATCAGTGGCTTTATTCTGTGACTAGAATCCAACAGGACCTTCTAGGATTTAATGACTTCATGGTAAAGATTTTTGACAGAATGAAGAGGAGGTTGTTTGGAACCCAAAGAAAAGTGAAATAGTTGTGATGACTGAGTTTTCCTGCCGTGGAGATTCACGCCTCGTGTTTGATTACAACAGGATCGTCCGTTCTGGGAGGGCGGGGACAGTGGGTGTTGGTCTTCATGCTGGTTGTCATGGTGACTGTCTCCGTTGTACCCTGTAGGCTCTGTCCAGCATCGACATCGGCAGTCTGATCTGCAACGTTGGAGCTGGAGGTGCCGCTCCAGCCGGAGCTCCTGCTGCTGGAGCGGCGGCGGCTGCTGCAGACGCCCCAGGTATGGGCTCAGACCGTGGTTACCATGGCGAGCTGTGCTCCAGAAGAACGCCAACATTAAACCTTTTTGTTTTGAACCCAACAGCTAAAGAAGAAGAAAAGAAAGAAGAAAAGAAGGAAGAATCTGAGGAGTCTGATGATGACATGGGATTTGGGCTCTTTGATTAAAGTGGTTTCTTTTTCAAGAAAAAACACAATAAAGTTTTAAAAAATGAGTTATGCTGCACATTTAGTTTCATGTTTCAGTGTTCCATAAGCCACAGTAGCCTAGATCAGTGTTTTTCAACCTTTTTTGAGCCACGGCACACTTTAGGCTTGACAAAAATCCTGCGGCACACCAGCATCCAAAAAAAAAACTTCAAGGCCCGTACACACCGGGACGAAATTCGCCTCATGACTAAACAAAAGGCACCAATGAGAGTGTGCACACCGACGCGAAAAAACGCCTTGGGTTCTTTTTTTTTTGTTTTGACGCCTCGGGTCTAAATCTATTCGACCAATGAGAATGGCGCTTTTGCTCACGTGTCTGGAGCTTCTGAAGTTACAGTAAAACACAGCACTGCCTTTCTGAGCGCACATACCAGCAAAGAAGATAGACGCCAAGTAGCGGCTACACTGCTGCAAAGAAATGACGGACATTCTAAAATATCCCCGAAAACGCTCATGATCCATTTTCAGCTCTTGTACCAGTCGATAAAACTCACCATGTTCTTCTCTTCTCGTAACTATGGGATGTACCCAAAATCTGCGTCTTTTCCGGCGTCTTTCATCATCAACAGAACAATAATTTCTTCATCATTGGAACTGGAGCTGGAGCTACTGGTGCTGGAAATATTCATGTTTTCTTTGTATGATTCTGACAAGCACGTAAATACTGGCTCTCTTCTTCTGAGTGAAAAGCGACCACCTTGTGTACAGGAATATTTGTTTGACATTAAGCGCCATCTAATGTCAGGGAATGAAATGCATGTTGGCGGTCTCATGTTCAGCGAAAATTGCCGGGTTGTGAACACAAAAGACGTGGCGATACCACTATCCCAGTCTTTCCGGCGAATTTCCATCATCACGGAACAATGTGTTCGGGCCTTCATCTCTGATACTTGATCGACAGCCTACCGCCCCCGGAAATCATCAGCGGTTTTTGGCTGATGAGTGACGAAAATAAAGCGGACTATCGCAAACAGTTGTAGCTGCAGCTAAATCGCGGTGGTACCGTCATTCTTATCAAAATGTATTTAATAGAATCAAATAAACAAAGAAAAAATAATTTTATGGTCTTTCATATTCCTAACTACACAGTGTTTTATCAGGGGGCTGTTAGGATGAACAAAGAGCTGATTTCCTGGAGATAAATGTTGTTAGATCAGTTAATGAGGGCAATTTCCCACGGCACACTTGACCATCTCCCACGGCACACTGGTGTAACCCTTGTGCTATCCTAGGCACTTTACCGTTGGAAGTTGGGTCATCTAGACCCAGTAGACAGAGCTCTGAACCTTTTTTTTTTTTCAATGATTTGTGATCTTCACTGGTTCAATGGATTACATGAAATTTGTCCACCTTTATCGACCTTTGTTATGGTAGGGAGAACAGGTCAAAGTAAGGGTGGGGTCATCCAAGACAGCACAAGGGCTAGATGGTACGGCCCATTTAAAGATCTGAAATGACCTTTTTAATAACATAAATGTGTTTTAATTATGAACTTTTTATCCAAAATCCCACAAATGTCTTCAGAAGACTGGTATGTTAATCTGAAGCCTGTTTCCAAGAAGAGAAATGCAAAAACCAATTTTTTTTAAATATATTTGCTCTTTAATAAGAAAAATACAAAATGTAAAACATGATTTTTATCAGAGGACTTGAAGAAAAGTGATTGAAAACCATTTTCAGGTTTGAATTCTCTTAAAGACTGGGTGGTGTTGAGGTGCAACTCAAGACAGATTTAACGTGGACCGGGGGTGGTATTTTCTCTTTAGTAATGATAATAACAATAATAATTATAATTTTCCCCTTGTCAAAGCAACTTTCTAAAGAAGTTTGTTTTTTGCTCATTTTGGTTGTTTGGGTTTAATTTTAGTGGGGTGTATCACCTGATGTTTGGTGTCGCGACTTTGACGTGCGTTAAGTGTGACAGATGTAACAAAGTGAATCCGGTCACTTTTCAAAAATAAAACGTTTTTGTCGGAAAAAAAAACAATGAAATGGATATTATTTTTTCTTTCTGTGTGTCCCGGTGCAAAAATTTCCAGCGGCCTGGAACCGCTCCGCGGCCCGGTGCCAAGTGTCCCGCGGCCCAGTACTGGTCCGCGGCCCAGTGGTTGGGGACCACTGTGTTAAGTGACTCAGAGAATCAGCAAACTTTTTTTAAAATAAGATCTTGAAGGCTAACAACATAATATTCTATTTTCCAATTATTTCATAGATTCAAAAATGTAATAAAAATGACAACTGTTTCTACAAATACAGGATGAAAACAGAGTATTAGTTGGCCAATGATGTTTCATGAAAGGAATAAATAAATAAGTATGAGAAAGAATTACTGTGAAATTATGAGATAAACAGTCTGCTATGATTGTGTCATATGAGGTTGTGCAAGTTATTAGTTCTTGGTCTCAGATTTTGTCAAATAAATTTCCCGTCAAAATGCGACTTATAGTCCAGTGCGACTTATCTGTGTTTTTTCTACTTTATAATGCATTTTTGGGCTGGTGCGACTTATACTCCGGAGCGACTTATAGTCCGGAAAATACAGTAGTTTTCAGGCAGTAATTATACTTTCATTCAAATGAATTCAATAAGTAGGTGTAACTTTGGTGCCGCTGTTAGATCGGCACCGCAAGGGATTGTGGGAAACCATTCCCTTTGCCTGTCTGGACGGATTTGGGTTTAAGTGTGGGTTTTTGACCAAATGAGTTTGCTTGTTTATCTGTTTTACTGTGTTTTGTGTAGTTATTGTCCTGTTATGTTCAATTCTTTCAGTCAGACAACTCTTGCAGTAAGAAATATTTATTTGACATTTTCCACATACTTTAGTTGGCATTCACATCTTTTGGTTTGGCATATGGCTCCGTTCAATTCGATGAGAGATTTCCATAAAACTTTCGGGTAACAAAACCCCCCTTACGGAGCCCACAGGTGGAAGCCGGGGAGGAGGGTGGGGCGAAGAATGAGCGCTGAAGGTAAGAAAGAGAATGAACGCCTGCGCACCTGGCTTAAATAGGACGCTGAGCAGGTGAGTTAATTGACTGAACCGCCCTAGGGTATTAGCTAAAACACTGCTACAAGTATCTGCCTGAAACACGATTAAAATCGTCATTTCTGCACCATGAGTGAGAGGAAGAGGATAAGGATATTAAACACCATTAGTATAATGTATAAAGAACCTTAACTGACTGTTCTGTGTCTGAGTTTAAACTCACAGTTCAGCCAGTACTTAGTGACATTCTGAGCAAATACTCTGAGTCCAGCTCCCATAGCATCAGTCCTAGTATAAATGACCACTTTGTTAATGATGCCCTACAAGCCCTCAGGAGTACACTCCATGTTGTTGCCCCCCTGAAACCTAAGTTTGTCAGACTAAACCGAGTAGCACCGTGGTTTAACGCTGAAACACGTTCTCTTAAACAAGAAACCCATAAGTTGGAAAGAGAATGGCGCCGCTCCGGTTCAGAGCAGTCTCTGAATATCTGGAAACATAGCCTATTAAATTATAAAAAAGCCCTGCGTAGAGCTAGAAGCCAGTACTATTCAACCTTAATATCAGAGAATGGAAACAATCCCAGATTTCTTTTTAGCACTATTGCTAAATTAACTGGCAGTCAGAGCTCAGTAGAACCACATGTTCCTGTTTCTCTCAGCTCTGATGATTTTCTTACATTTTTCAATAGTAAAATCTCAAATATTAGACATAAGTTAAATCAAGTTATTCCTACTATCAGCCCAGAGCAGGCTGAAGCGGTAGAAGTGGAGGCATCCATAGAAACCTCTGTAACATCAGACTGCTTCACTATTGTGGATCAAGTAGAAATAGCATCAATTATTACGTCCTCCAAATCCTCAACGTGTCTGTTAGACCCAATTCCCACTAGACTTTTTAAAGAAACTTTTCCCCTAATTAATGACTCCATATTAACGATGATAAATACCTCTCTGGAAACGGGTTACGTGCCACAGTCTTTTAAATACGCAGTTGTTAAACCTCTTCTGAAAAAGCCCAGTTTGGATCCTAACATCTTGGCCAACTATAGACCGATATCAAACCTGCCCTTTATTTCTAAAATCCTAGAAAGAGTTGTAGTTAAGCAGCTTTACTGCCACCTACAGGACAACAGCCACTTTGAAGACTTTCAGTCAGGGTTTAGACCTCACCACAGTACGGAAACTGCACTAGTTAGAGTCTCTAATGACTTGTTATTGGCCTCAGAAAAGGGACTACTTTCTATTCTTGTCCTGTTAGACCTCAGTGCAGCTTTTGACACTATGGACCACAGTATTTTACTCCATAGATTAGAGCAGGACATAGGGATCAGAGGATCTGCTCTCCAGTGGTTTGAATCCTATCTGTCAGATAGGTATCAGTTTGTTAATGTAAATGGACATTCCTCTCAGCGCACTCGAGTTAACTACGGAGTCCCACAGGGCTCAGTCTTAGGACCCATCCTGTTTACGCTTTATATGCTACCCCAAGGAAACATAATCAGGAAACACAGCATTAATTTTCATTGTTATGCCGATGATACTCAGTTGTATTTATCCATGAAACCTGACCAGAATGACAATATAGAGAAACTGAACGCCTGCATCAGAGACACCAAGACCTGGATGACAATTAATTACCTCCTCCTGAACCCAGAAAAAACTGAGGTTATTATACTAGGTCCTAAAAACCTGAGAGATGCTCTGTCTGCTCAGATAGTCTCCCTGGATGGTGGAAGTATAGCCCCCAATTCCACAGTTAGAAACCTTGGGGTTTTATTTGACCAGGATTTATCATTTAAGGCTCACATATCTCAGGTGTGTAGAACTGCCTTTTTTCACCTACGGAATATTGCTAAGGTCAGAAATATACTCACTAAGAATGATGCTGAAAAACTCATCCATGCATTTGTTACGTCTAGACTGGATTACTGTAACTCCTTGTTAGCAGCGTGTCCTAAGAGTTCCTTAAGAAGTCTCCAGCTTGTTCAGAACGCAGCAGCTAGATTGTTAGCAGGAACTAGCAGAAGAGATCACATCACTCCTGTGTTAGTTTCCCTCCATTGGCTCCCAGTTGATTCTAGAATTAAGTTCAAGATCCTCCTGTTAACCTATAAGGCCTTACATGGAATGGCCCTGTCCTACATTAATGACCTCATAGTCCCTTACCATCCAATCAGAACACTTCGCTCGCAAAATGCAGGACTGCTTGTGATTCCTAGAATTAGTAAAAGTACAGTTGGAGGTAGAGCGTTTAGCCACCAAGCCCCTGTCTTATGGAATAAACTCCCAGCTCATGGAAGAGAGGCCGACTCAGTTTCTACATTCAAAGTTAGACTGAAAACATTCCTCTGTGGACAGGATTATTGTCAGACTAGTTAGTATTCAGAGATTATTTCACTTAATGTTAATGTGTTTAAATTAAACTTAATAATAATAATAATAACTATTTGTTTTTAGGCTGCTAGAAGTTGAAGCTGGGGTAACTATGGTGCTCTGGGGCTCTGTCCTCTTTTCTCATCTACCTCTACCCTTCCTCTCTTCTCTATTCTTGATCATCATTTATCATTTAGCTCTCCATGCCTCTATTTGATGCAGTACGATTCATGTATTGTCCTTCTATCCCTCTTCCCTCCTGGGGAGTAGGAGTGCTTCCAGACTCCAGTTGGCCCATCCGTGCTCCTGTTTCTGACTGTGTACCTCGTCTCTGCTCCTGCTCCTACACCTGGCTGTGGTTCCTGTCTCCGGCTCGACTCGCGCCCCTGACTGTCCCCCCAACCCCGGCTGGATGAAGCTCGTCTGCTGGACTTTAAATATATAGATGTAGAGTAAAGGCCCGTACACACCGGGACGAATTTCGCCGGCGATTTTTGTCGGCGAAATTCGCCTCGTGACTAAACAAAGGGCACCAATGAGAGTGTGCACACCGACGCGAAAAAACGCCACGCGTCAAAGCGTCAAAAAAAAAAAACGCCTCGGGTTCGTTTTTTCTTTTTGACGCCTCGCGTCGAAATCCATTCAACCAATGAGAATGGCGCTTTTGCTCACGTGTCTGGAGCTTCTGAAGTTACAGTAAAACACAACTTGGGGGCGCTCAAACACAACACTGCCTTTCTGAGCACACACACCAGCAAAGAAGATAGACGCCAAGTAGCGGCTACACTGCTGCAAAGAAATAATGACGGACATTCTAAAATATCCCCGAAAACGCTCATTAAACATTTTCAGCTCTTGTACCAGTCGATAAAACTCACCATGTTCTTCTGACAAGCGCGTAAATAGTGGCTCTCTTCTTCTGAGTGACAAGCGACTACCTTGTGTACAGCGCCATCTAATGTCAGGGAATGAAATTGCATGTTCAGTCGGCTCATCGTCAGCGAAAATCGCCTGGGTGTGAACACAAAAGACGTGGCGAAAAACGCTGGCGAATAACGCCTGGCGAATATTCGTCCCGGTGTGTACGGGCCTTTAGATAAGTTAATTCTTCTCTATGAGTTCTGGTAAATGTCCGTCCTGGGGGAGGATCCCTCCTTCATGTGGGCACCCCTGAGGTTTCTTCGTTTTTTCCGGATTCTGTTTTTTGGGAGTTTTTCCTTACCGTGAAGGAGGTTCTAAGGGCAGGGATGTCAGTTTAGCTTAGTCAGTTTGTTAGTTCATTTTAGTATTTTCCTATTGACTCTTTGTATTCATGATCCTTTTGAGTTCATGTTTTACTTTTTCAATTACTGTTACAAAGCCCATCGAGACGACTGATGTTGTGAATATAGGCTATACAAATAAAATTGAATTGAATTGAATTGAATTGAATTGAATATATATATATATATATATATATATATATATATATATATATATATATATATATATATATATATATATATATATATATATATATATAAACGCCCCTCTCACCCTCCGCGGGTGGTTTCTCCTCCAAGCTCGGGTCCTCTACCAGAGGCCTGGGAGCTTGAGGCTCCTGCAGTATCTTAGCTGTTCCTGTTCTTTTCTGGATTGAGATGTCTGAGGTCTTTCCAGGTATCTGTTGTAGCCACTCCTCAAGCTTGGGGGTTACTGCCCCGAGTGCTCCAATTACCACAGGCACCACTGTCACCTTCACTTTCCAGGCTTTCTCCAGTTCTTCTCTGAGTCCCTGGTATTTCTCCAGTTTCTCATGTTCCTTCTTCCTGATGTTCCCATCGCTTGGCACTGCCACATCCACCACAACGGCTTTCCTCTGTTCTTTATCCACCACTACGATGTCTGGTTGGTTCGCCATTACCATCCTATCAGTCTGGATCTGGAAGTCCCACAGGATCTTTGCCTTCTCATTCTCTACCACCTTCGGAGGTGTTTCCCATTTTGACCTTGGGGTTTCCAGTCCATATTCTGCACACATGTTCCTGTATATTATTCCAGCCACTTGATTGTGCCGCTCCATGTATGCTTTACCTGCCAGCATCTTACATCCTGCAGTTATGTGCTGGATTGTTTCAGGCGCCTCTTTGCACAGCTGGGTAGCTCGGTTGGTAAGGTGCAGGACTGTCATGCTGGAAACCCGCGTTCGATTCCCACGGCGGAATGAACAATTAATGGTGATTAATGGTGGAAATGGGGGCAAATGCCATAACAATGACGGGGAATTAACATCACCCAGTGAGGGTCCTTGGGCAAGACCCTTAACGCTATAGCCTACCTCACTATATGAGAGACAATGAACCACATGTCATGCCGACTCAGACGTCGCCCGGCCAAACAAGGTCTGCGTCAGATGCTGGGGGACCAGAGCACTCTGATGGAAAGTGGGCTACTGGAACAAGACGGAAATGGACTAGATGCGAGAACAAGGATCTGTTAGGATGCTACTACTCAAGTAATCCAACCCAGAGGGGTTACATGCAGAGAATGTGGAATGAATGGATGCTTCGAAACCCACAATCAAGGCTAACTGCCAAACAACTGGTACGCCAACTCCTATCACAGCTTGAGATTGAAGTGATACAGTACAATGCCACGGGAGTGACAGAACAACAACAACCACAGTTACGCTGAGCGAGGCAGCAACTGACCTACAGTCTACAATGAACACTAGGCAACCCCGACACCAGCTACAACAGTTAAGTGATGTACTGCCTGAAAGTCTACTGGAAACTGTGAATGAAGCATTGAGGGTTATTCCTACCACAACCATCACAGCAGCAGCAGTGATCCTTGAGATGCTCGGCTATAAGAAGAAAACAATACCCACCATGGAAGCAAAGGTTAGAGGCCAAAATCAAGGCAACTCGGAAGGATGTGAGTAAGCTAACAGAGGCTCATAGAGGTACAATGAGAAAGCAAGTACCAAAGAGATACAGCCAGCCCATACCTGAAGCCCTGGAAACTGCCAAACAAAGGCTCCTAGCCTTGAGTAGCCGCCTAAAGAGATACACAAGAGACAACTCAACAACTCAACCAGCGAAAGTGTACGCTCAGTGGCAGGGTTAAAACAGCCGAGCAGACCCACCAAGGCTAGAAACTGAACAGTACTGGAAAAGTATATGGGAGAAAGAGACAGCACATAACAGCAATGCCCAGTGGCTGGTCTCTCTGAGAAAAGAACACAGCAACCTCCCTGAACAGAATCCAGTAACCATCACAGTGGCAGACATCCAAGAAAGAGTCTCAGGTATGAAGAACTGGACAGCACCGGGCCCTGACACGATACATGCCTACTGGCTAAAGAAGCTTACCACACTCCACGAGCACCTGGCAGCACAAATGAACCAGCTGCTAAGAGATGGGACTCACCCCGAATGGCTAACGGAAGGGCGAACGATCCTGATCCAGAAGGATCCCTCAAAGGGTGCAGTCCCATCCAACTACCGGCCAATAACCTGTCTCTCCACAACATGGAAGCTCATGTCAGGCATCATTGCAACCAAGATAAATAGGCACATGGATCAATACATGAGCAACACACAGAAGGGCATTGGTAGAGACTCCAGAGGAGCCAAACACCAACTCCTGGTCGACAGAACAGTCGCCCAAGACTGCAGGTCACGACACACCAACCTGTGCACAGCCTGGATTGATTACAATGCCACACACGTGGATCACTGAATGCTTGGAGCTGTACAACATCAACAGGACTCTAAGAGCCTTCATAAGAAACTCAATGAAGCTGTGGAAAACCACCCTTGAAGCCAATTGGAAACCACTTGCACAAGTGTCCATCAAATGTGGGATATACCAAGGTGATGCTCTGTCCCCACTGCTGTTCTGCATAGGTCTGAACCCCCTTAGCCAAATAATCAACAAGACTGGCTATGGATACCGACTCAGAAATGGGGCCAACATCAGTCACCTCCTCTACATGGATGACATCAAGCTATATGCTAAGAACGAGCGTGACATTGACTCCCTGATCCACACCACCAGGATCTACAGTAATGGCATTGGGATGTCATTCGGGCTCAAGAAATGCAGCCGGATGGTGACAAAGAGAGGCAAGGTAGTCCACACAGGGGGGTCTCACTCCCAGAAGGAACAATAGCAGACATTGAGGACAGTTACAAGTACCTTGGAATTCCCCAGGCAAATGGCAACCTGGAGCAGGCAACAAGGAAAGCTGCAACAGCTAAGTACCTCCAACGAGTAAGGCAAGTTCTGAGAAGCCAGCTCAATGGCAAGAACAAGACCCGGGCAATAAACAGCTATGCCCTGCCAGTTATCAGATACCCTGCAGGAATAATAAGATGGCCAAAGGAAGAGATACAGACCACGGATGTTAAGACACGAAAGCTCCTCACCATGCATGGAGGGTTCCATCCCAAATCCAGCAACCTGAGACTGTATGCTAGCCGCAAGGAAGGAGGCCGAGGACTAGTGAGCGTAGAAGCCACTATCCAGGATGAAACATCCAAGATGCATGAATACATCAAGCTCAAGGCCCCAACTGACAGTGTGCTCAGTGAATGTCTCAGGCAATGGAGAGCAGAGGATACAGTGCTGGAGGACAGATCCTCATGGGAGGACAAACCCCTCCATGGGATGTACCACCGGACCATAACTGAAGTGGCTGATATCAAGAAGTCCTACCAATGGCTAGAAAGGGCTGGCCTACAGGACAGCACTGAAGCGCTCATCCTGGCAGCTCAGGAACAAGCCCTGAGCACCAGAGCGATAGAGGCTCAGATCTACCACACCAGACAAGACCCAAGGTGTAGGCTGTGCAAAGAGGCGCCTGAAACAATCCAGCACATAACTGCAGGATGTAAGATGCTGGCAGGTAAAGCATACATGGAGCGGCACAATCAAGTGGCTGGAATAATATACAGGAACATGTGTGCAGAATATGGACTGGAAACCCCAAGGTCAAAATGGGAAACACCTCCGAAGGTGGTAGAGAATGAGAAGGCAAAGATCCTGTGGGACTTCCAGATCCAGACTGATAGGATGGTAATGGCGAACCAACCAGACATCGTAGTGGTGGATAAAGAACAGAGGAAAGCCGTTGTGGTGGATGTGGCAGTGCCAAGCGATGGGAACATCAGGAAGAAGGAACATGAGAAACTGGAGAAATACCAGGGACTCAGAGAAGAACTGGAGAAAGCCTGGAAAGTGAAGGTGACGGTGGTGCCTGTGGTAATTGGAGCACTCGGGGCAGTAACCCCCAAGCTTGAGGAGTGGCTACAACAGATACCTGGAAAGACCTCAGACCTCTCAGTCCAGAAAAGCGCAGTGCTAGGAACAGCTAAGATACTGCGCAGGACCCTCAAGCTCCCAGGCCTCTGGTAGAGGACCCGAGCTTGGAGGAGAAACCACCCGCGGAGGGTGAGAGGGGCGTTTTTTTTATATATATATATATATATATATATATATATATATATATATATACATACGTGTCACAATGAAAATGCAAATAAGATCAGAAACTCCTGCGTTTGCTTTGTTCTTTTTCTCCAAGCAGAAACTCTTGTTTTGATGATGCAGCTGTGTTACTTTGTTGATGGTCTTATAATCTTCATACGCCGTCATTAAAATGTCCAACTCCGTCTCACTGAAGTATAGCGTCTTTTTTTTTCTACACATGTTTTAGAAACAGTCTGGGGGATGTGAAATACTTCTGCTGCTTCCAAAAGAGCACCAGATCTGTGCAGCAGAAGGCCTTATCAGCCCTAGGATTAAATTTGCAGACTTTGCTGTCAGGTTAAAGGCTGCATTTATGGTCATAAAACACTGATTATGATACAACTCCTGATGTTATCTTTCAATGTGAAAATATTTGTAATTTAGTTTGAGAAATCTATTTTGTGAATACGGTTTTCTTACATATTTATTTTTAAATTGTTTACGGTAGGTTTGATAGAAAAAGCAAATATATTAAATACTTCCTCACTTGTATTAATTTTTTGCATGTTTAAATCCTTCTGCCCTTTAATTGTAAAGACATGGTTAAACATTTCGATACATTTTGTGTTGAATACTGTTTGTTTATTTATTTATTGCATGTTAATATTTTAATAGAACGTGGTTGAAATTGAAATGAGCTACAGATCATGACTGATATTTGGCACAAGCAAAGACGGGATAGAAGTAGAACACTATAATTATGAAAAATCACTTTCAGCTTAACAAAAATAACATTTATTATGCATTTTCCAATACGTCTGACTGACTTCACTTTAACCGGGGTTCCAACTCAGTACCAACCAAAGTGATTTCATCACCTTGGACAGCGTTACACAAGCTACAATTTGATTGGCTGTCTGTGTTGCAGGTAAATACGGGTGGCTGCGGGAGGTCCCTGGTTTGAAACCGGGCAAAACAATTTGTTTGGTACCCCTTGGTCCAGTGACGTGCAGTAAGGCCAGTGACTAGTGAGGCACTGAATCCTCTGGAGTCAGATTTACAATGAAAGAACTAAATGTTTCACCGTTCATCCAACGGCAGCTAACAGCTTATAAAATACACACAGGATCATATTTGTCCTACAGAGAGTATTTATTTTATAGATCGAACACTCTTCTTGTGTAAATTATTCATATATACTGTAAACATAAGAAAGTATACAGATGTGTTCAGCACACATTTGACCCTCAGTAACTATTTCTGGTAATTTTCCAACTTCAAATTCTAATCAGTTAATATCGAATGTTGTCTGAGAATGATCATAAATTAAAATAAATGATTTCACTTACATTTTTATCCACTTGCTCCCAAGTTATTTTTAAAAAACAAACATTGAAAAACATGTTTGTCCTTACTTTATGAGTCCATGTGTTGATCCTTCTCCACAAAAATCTCTATGATCTGTTTCCAAGCATATGGAGTCCTATACTGTTCATAATTAAATAAATAAATATTTAAATAAATAAATAAATATGACCTCATGCAAATAAACAATCAACCAATAAATTTCTCGTAAATATATAAAAAGATCATGAAATTGTGAAAAACCTGCACACTGATTTTAAATTAGCCATTATATTATTCAATATATTTCATTTTGCTTTAAAAACCTGTTCATTATTTTACAACAGCATTTTAAAATATTCATTTTTAATCATGTGGAATATTATTATAATTCTGTCTTTTTTCATAAGCTCGTATTTCAAAATCAATATTTTTCAAAGTAGCTTTGTTTTTATTTCAGTCAGACAACTCTTGCAGTAAGAAATATTTATTTGACATTTTCCATATACTTTAGTTGGCATTCACATCTTTTGGTTTGGCATAAGGCTCCGTTCAATTCCATGAGAGATTTCCATAAAACTTTCGGGTAACAAAAACCCCCAACACTTAATTATCCAGAAGAAGAAAAAATGTGTATGTATAATCAGTGTGTAATAAAATGGGGTGTGTTTTCGGCAGCATTCCATTTCCATTCCATTTCCCAGTATGACTGCTATGTGTGACCCGGCACCATTGACCGTTTGGGCCGCCCCCGTTCGAGTACAGCGCCACGAAGGGAACATGCTATCTAGTGGATCTGCTATGTGTGACCCGGCACCATTGACCGTTTGGGCCGCCCCCGTTCGAGTACAGCGCCACGAAGGGAACATGCTATCTAGTGGATCTGCTATGTGTGACCCGGCACCATTGACCGTTTGGGCCGCCCCCGTTCGAGTACAGCGCCACGAAGGGAACATGCTATCTAGTGGATCTGCTATGTGTGACCCGGCACCATTGACCGTTTGGGCCGCCCCCGTTCGAGTACAGCGCCACGAAGGGAACATGCTATCTGTTGGATCTGCTATGTGTGACCCGGCACCATTGACCGTAGGGTCGCTCCCGTTCGTGGAAACCACTAGAGGAACATACTATCTGAAAGAGAGAGGGAAAGAAATAAAGAGGAGCCAACATAAAATTACTCATACCTGATCATAGAACGTAACTCACTTCCCCAAAAACGCTGTGCGAAACTATAATTTGTACCGCCTAACAACCCGTATGATACACTAACTTAACATCCAATCCAAAGCTTTAATGGCGTATTAGACATGCTGACAGCCATTATTTGAACTTCTATTAAACCAAGACAAGCTTGAGGGCCATAACTTCTGCCATTGTGGCAACTATAAATACACGAGCTTAAGTACATCCATTATTTCGAAGCTCCCAACGACAGTACAACGAACGAGCCTAGTAGCCATAATTTTCTCCATTCGGCATACCATTATAAGCGCTCAAGGAACATCATTTAATTGAGATCCCAACCAAATATTAAGAACGAGTTCAACGCCCATAATTACTATGCTTCGTTGGCATACTACAAAATTGGCTTAAGAACCAAATTCGAGCTCCAGCGCATACTATGATACAACTTAGAACATCCTAAATTTTGAGGCTTCCACCTGGCTATAATTTTCTTTTAACATCCATAATCAAAGAATTTACAGTCATTCTGCTGTTGACATTGATTGATTAATTCAGTCAGAAGTGTCATTGGAATGCAGAGGAGGTCCACCGCCCCATCACTTTCAGTGCAGCAATAGGTGCGTCGAGCAGTCATCGTTGCAGCACCAGATCAAGGAATGCAGGGGTGACATCACTTCCTGGAAACGGAGAAGCCGATCGGGGCGTAGGGGTACTCAGGCTCAGGATGTGGTGCATAGATAAAACAAAGCAGTATTAGTCTTGACAAGAATATATAAAAATCCCAGAAACTGATCAGTTTCAAAATGCTTGAGATAAATGAAATAACAGTGCTTTTCAAAGAACAAATCTGAGAAAGTGAAATTTAGTAGACAGTTAAAGTAAAGACCCATTGTGGATTTATCGCACCCTAGAAACCATCATGATTACAAATTCCAACAGTGAAATGATAGTGAAATATATAACCTGCACAAAATCTAACACAAATTTTTATACATTCCAAAGATAAGAAAAGTAACCTTTGACAGTTTCAGAGGGACGCACCTTCAGGAGGCCATCGAGGAGTAGGTGATGGGAAGAGTAGCAAAGAGATTTGTAGATGAGGAAGGTCAACATCCCACGTAGCAAAGGATTGCAGCCCGGCTGGATTCGATGCTTTGCATCTGATATTAGTGGTTCTCAAATTGGTGGACAACAAAGTACAGACTACTGAAATTGTAATTAGCCAAGGGCGTCTGGATACTAAAAAAAAAGAGAACTTGAGAGCCATGAGGGATCATAGGTTTTGATAGTATTATTGCTAGACTGAACCTTAAGCATTTAGAGGCGGAGTATAAGCCACTAAATGGGGAAGCATCTAGCAGACTGTCATCTGCTTAAGCAAGGAAGATAGAAGACTGACTTGTGGACACAAGATTTAACTCTTGAACTAAGCTTGACAGCGCAAGTGATATATTTCCTACGGTCAGGGTAGAAATTGCTCAAGGTGTTATTTAAACATTAACCAAGTCAACTGATGACACAATACTATCATTCACTATTGAAACAGCCCTAATTTAATCACCAAGGATGAAATAACTGGACGACATCTTATAAATCATCAGAACTGTAGATTCTGGCGGCCGGACAAACACAAACCACTCTTAAATCTTTTCCCCCAAACCAGAAGGCACAGCCTCAGAGGAACAAGTGGAGGGAGCCTGAAGACACCACAGTCATCATAACATAACTACTCCAAGCATAGAGAGGGAAGGAACAAACGCAAAACACGAAATCCAGAACAGGAACACGGGGCCCAGGATGGAACTACCCAGAACAAGAACACAAGATGAACGGATGACCATAGGACCAAAGCCACAGCAAATGTCAGGTGGCCCAATCATTGACAAATCATATGCAAACCAAAATGAACAAACACGCTGCACAAAAGCCAAAGATGACATAATGGGGAGAGACAAGCAGCAATGAACCATCCAATCCATAGAAGAAAAATAAATCCGGAAGGGTGGAGGACCATACAGTACAGACAACGTGGAACTCAGATTAGAAAATAAATCCCCCCCCCACAGAGATCCAAAGACCAGGGATACAGAGGAAATTCGGCCACCGAGAAACCATCAATAACTCGCAAAGTGAAGGAGACCCATTGCCTACAAATATCCAGTACAGAGCTTCTGCTAAGAAAGTTGAAAGTATGAGGACTGCCACGGCAGCAGAAAGGTAAACCGACAAACGTGTCGAGCACCAACTGAATGCCAAGAGACGCCGAGAGGCATAGAGGCAGAACAGGGAGAACATCAGCGATAAGACATCCTCAGCCTTATATCGCGCTCGGAGGAAAATCGTGGAGACAGCCTGGGCAGCCGAAGAAAATATATACTAATCCTGAAGGCACATGAGGAACCAGGCCACAGATGCCCAAAAAGATGAACTGTGAGGCGCCATCGGGTCCAGATTACGTCACGTGAACCTGAACCTTCGAAGGGCCACCCTTAGTGGGGGCTTTGAAAACGATGCCCCGGAAAAAAATCCATCACACGCCCCCACAAACCTCCAGACCAAACCAGAGAAATGAATAACAATTAACAGTCCAGCCGAGAAAAAAGGCAGCGACGAGACTGACACGCTAATGCGGCCGACGCAAGTCCCCAGCCAGGGCAGGACCTACTGGGGTACACGGAGCAGGGAAAAACAGGCGAAGCAGAACCAGATGCAGAACGTGCGGGGGCAACGAACGAGTGATTAAAATGAGCCAAAGACGCTACATAAAAGAGACCAAGCATAAGGAATTTGTCCACAGAGGAGAGACGGGTCCAAGAGACAAATTCACATTCAGACTAACCAACAGCTACAACAACGGAGAAAATAAACAGAAAAACCGCCATAATAATAAAGCCAGCATCTAATCAAAGATAGTCAAGAGTCACCTTCAGCACCTAAAGAACAAAACAGCAACAAAGAAAATGCAAAAACCACAAATAATTCAACCAGCATGAGAAACCAGGCCAGACGAGGACCGCCAGCCGTCACAACCACAGAAAAGACCCCACAACTCCTGAAACAATAATCGGACGACGCAGAATAACAGCAGAAAATGAATCAGAAATGCCACATGAACAGACCACGAGTCACAAAAACTACAATTCCCAGGGTCCTTAGGGGCGCGACGTCACCATACACGGAAGTAAACAAAACAAGACTCAGCCCAGAAAGACTACACAGGAAAAGCCGCACGCCGCTCACCTTAGAAGACCGTCCGACCACGCAGACGATAGACCCGGACAGCTCCAGATCCGGACCCACGGACAACCCGAACACCGCGGAAAGCGCACCCCCTGCAGATGCACGCGACCGCGGCGAAACGAACGCGCTGGGCGCCGTTAGCCGCACGGCGAGCGCCGCTAGCCGCCCGGCGAGATCCGCAAAAAGAAAAAGGAGCAAACGCGGCGAAAACGTAAAACCCACATCAGAAACGGGGATCATCCATCCAAAGGACGGGGGGAATACAGCAAGACGCCGAAGAAAAGGAGATCCGCCGGATCCGCGAGCACGGGGAACGGCGAAGAATGAGCGCTGAAGGTAAGAAAGAGAATGAACGCCTGCGCACCTGGGCTTAAATAGAACGCTGAGCAGGTGCGTTAATTGACTGAACCGCCCTAGGGTAAGCTGTAAACACTGCTACGAGTATCTGCCCGAAATACGATTATGAATCGTCATTTCATGTTGCTGTTTTTCACAATGGCGTATTTATTTCATGAAGAGCTTTTTCAGGAGACTGACTCTGTCTGTCAATCAGTGAAAGTGGGCGGGATCTAAACGCTCATTGGCTCATCCATGGAAATCGACTCATATTCCTGGATACCCGCTCAGCGGTGAGCCAGTCTGAGAGACGACATGTTTCAGTGATATCCGCGCTGCTTTCCTGACATTAGAGATCAAATAGAGACAAACTATCTGTCTGCAGCAGAAGATGCAAACATGGACGACTCTGTTTTTGTAGTTTGAGAGTTTGTGTGGACCAAACCACAGAGGAGCTCCGGTCGTCCACATCTAAGTCCCCCGTTGAAACTCTCCTCATTCTCACGCCGTTCACAGAGCTCACATCGTGCCTCATGTCGGCTCGCAGGAGGTGAGCTGGCGGACCGACAGTCAGACCAGGCAGCTGCAGAAAGCGGGACAAGCCTGCTCAGCCTCCTGAACCTTATGATATTTTTCTATTTTCATTGAGACCATGATTATAATCAGGTCCTCTGATTGTATTTTTCCCTCCCGGGAAAATGTTGAACCTTTCCTGCGATGACGTTTCTGACCGTGGTCGGAAAACGCAGCGGAGATCCGAGATTGATTGAGCAATTCTGCAGGCTGCAGCCAGGGCTTACTCCAAGAATCAGGTTCTGTACTTTGGAGGAAACCTTTTTTATTATTACTTTTCCGGGGAACTGAGCAACAGACCTTTAACTTGCGCTCACACACACACACACACACACACACACACACACACACACACCCACACACACACTCCTGCGCTGCCTGGGCGCTCTGATTTACACGTAATTTAAGACACAGTTTGACTGCAGGAGCTGAAGCTGAACTCAAACATGGAAACATTGTTATCATGTGGAACTATTCAAAAATAAATAAACCTGATCTTTTAACACTCCATGTGTATTGTGCAACATTAGCTTCTAGCTCCTCCCACCCGCGGCATGGTGCGTTCACGGAACTCCAGTTCATAGAAGTCTTGTGGAACTCCAACAACCACCCAGCCTAACTTAGGCCACTACTAGATGTTCATGAGAAGATGGAAATTGCTGAACCAACCACAAAATCACCAGAATTATGCACACTCGCCCAAAGCCACTTTTATCCGCAAATTTAGAACCAAAACTGCCCAATTTATTGTAACACTGTAGATGTGCAGAGGTGCATACTCCCCCTAGTGTTGAGGGGGGGGCATTGCGCTGTCACGTTTGCTGAAGCATCTTCGATCGATGTAGTCAGGGTGCTGCTGCTCATGTCTGAGTAAAGGAGCAGCCAATCACAAAAGAGTCTCCGCCTTGTCTAGTTTGATTGACAGACAGAGTCATTCTGCTGAAAAAGCTCTTCATGAAATAAATACGCCATTGTGAAAAACAGCAACATGAAATAAAAACAAAGCTACTTTGAAAAATATTGATTTTGAAAATGGGGAGTGTTTCAACGGGGGACTTAGATGTGGACGACCGGAGCTCCTCTGTGGTTTGGTCCACACAAACTCTCAAACTACAAAAACAGAGTCGTCCATGTTTGCATCTTCTGCTGCAGACAGATAGTTTGTCTCTATTTGATCTCTAATGTCAGGAAAGCAGCGCGGATATCACTGAAACATGTCGTCTCTCTGACTGGCTCACCACTGAGCGGGTATCGAGGAGTATGAGTCGATTTCCATGGATGAGCCAATGAGCGTTTAGATCCCGCCCACTTTCACTGATTGACAGACAGACCCATTCTCCTGAAAAAGCTCTTCATGAAATAAATACGCCATTGTGAAAAACAGCAACATGAAATAAAAACAAAGCTACTTTGGAAAATATTGATTATGAAATACAAGCTTCTGAAAAAAGACAGAATTATAATAATATTCCACATGATTAAAAATGAATATTTTAAAATGCTGTTGTAAAATAATGAACAGGTTTTTAAAGCAAAATGAAATATATTGAATAATATAATAATAATATAATTTAAAATCAGTGTGCAGCTTTTTCACAATTTTATGATCTTTTTATATATTTATGAGAAATTTATTGGTTGATTGTTTATTTGCATGAGGTCATATTTATTTATTTTATTAAATATTTATTTATTTAATTATGAACAATATAGGACTCCATACAAGCATTCCTTATTTTCCTTTAGTTTACCTGAGTTTATCCTCTCAATGGAGACAGACGTTCCTAGTCTGTTTCTACGGCACCAGTGTAGCTACAAAGCAGCTGTCAGCTCACGTCTGCCCCCTAGTGAGGCATGCCTCACCTGCAGCCTATCATGCAGGCCTATAGCACGGCTTTCAGCACACGTCTGTGTTAACATGGAGTCCTACTATTAGCGCCTAAATTATTATAAGGACCGTTGTTATGCATGCCATAACAAAAAAGGCAGGAATTCTGAGGCAGCTGCGACGTGGATGTCTACAACTTCTTGAAGGTGCAGAAAACAATTTTAATCTTAATTTTTCTCTTCTTTTTTGGGTTAATTAACTTTGCTGTTTTTGTTTCTTTCCAGATGCAGGCCCCAAAGACGTCCCTGGTGTGATGCAAAGGCTGTCCGGCAGGCTCACAGACATCTCCTGTTAACTGAAAGAGAAGCATTTAAAATAGTTGTCCATTTAGACCAGTGTTTTTCAACCAGTGTGCCGCGGCACACTAGTGTGCCGTGGGAGATGGTCAAGTGTGCCGTGGGAAATAGCCCTCATTCACTGATCTAAAAACATTTTCCATCTCCAGGATTTCAGCTCTGTGTTCATCCAAACAGGCCCTGATAAAACACTGAGTAGTTAGGAATATGAAAGATCGTTAAATAGTTTTTTCTTTGTGTTCATTTTATTTTATTAAAGACATTTTGATCAGAATGATTGAACCGCGATTTAGCTGCAGCTTCGGCTGTATTTAGGGAAAGTTCCGCCCCTTAACTGTCTCCACCAATCATTCTTGGGGGGCTTAATCACATGTCATCAGTCTGACCAATCAGAAGTGGTTAAAGTCTTAACTTCCTTGTCCCGATTTAGCTCGTAAAGTCGCTAAGTTTTAACTAAAAGACCAGCTAAAGCTCGTCTTTAGCGGTGTAGCTTTCCACAGAATCCGGTGTCAGACCGTGGAACAAGAGAACAAAACAATGAAGCTCTGAAAAGCGATCTCCGGCCGTTTTACGCACTACATCTCCCATGATGCATTGGGGTAAAGCGACCGCGCACAAGGAGATCTGTTGTTAAACGTCTTATAACCAACGAACACACCTCAAACTGTTTTCAAATCTTCTAACTTAACTTTTATTACATCTTTTAGAAAAAAAACAGCTGCAGCTTTCAGCTTTTTCTGCCACAATCATCTCAAAAATGCACGTGAGATTGTGGAGGGACTGTAGATCAATACAGACTATGAGTTTCTCCTTTTTTTTTTTTTTTTTTGGGATGCTGGTGTGCCGCGGGATTTTTTTTAAGGTTAAAGTGTGCCGTGGCTCAAAAAAGGTTGAAAAACACTGATTTAGACCATGATTGCATTGACAACATGCCCAGGCACACCGTCTGCTTCCCATTTCTCAGTGCCTGCACAAAAACAGTGACTTTTCCACTTCAAGTCTTTTGAGAAGTTTTTTTTCTTTTGAGAAGAGAATTGTAGTTCAGAATTTAACAGAATCTAATACACTTGACTCTGTGTTTCAAAGATATGAGCAAAACCATCAATCAGTCTTTTGTACAAAACACATATAATGGTCAAACATTAAAAAGTGAAGCATTACAAAATACCAGTAGTGATTATTAGCCATTTATTTTCTTAAGGGGGGCAGTATTTTGTAAGGCAGATGAGATCTGTTCACATTGTTGGTTTCTGTTACATCCTGCTGAGATGACATGCATAGATCAGTACATAAATGTTAATGTCTTGGCCATGGTTTTCCGATGTCCCACAAGGGTTGAACAGGTCTGAGAGGAGAGAGGACACGCCACAGAGGGAACCACAACTCCAACAGTTTCCTGCTCTGCCTGGTTTAAGTTAGACTGTCGTCCAATGTCCACAGCATCCTGCACACAAAGAAAAATGTATTTAAGAAAGTTACAATGAGAAAAAAAAAGAATATATATATATATAGAATGTATATATACACACACACACACACACACAGCTAAATATTGTGAGAGTTAACTTCCCGTGTGAACCTGCAATCTTTAAGGTTGAGAATAAAATGGTTTTGGAATACAGTTTCAAAATCAGCAAAACTTTATTGATCCCACACCTGGGAAATTTGTTCTTGGACCTCAAATAAATAATGTGTTTCTGAATCATAATTTTACTTTTATTATTTTCAATAGGGATGAACTTGATCCCAAACTAGGAAAGGTGTCACTTTCTTACAGCAATATGTTGCTTTGTTCAATCAATCTGTAATCCTTAAAGATATTTTGAGAAACCTTAAATTATACATGAATGTACTTCTTGAAAAAAATCTTTGATTAATCCTAGTGACAATTCACGGGTAATTATTCCCAGGTTTACATGACTGATACTGACACTGTGGTAAAAAAAATCGACTTTGTTTACTCCATTAAAGTCATGGAAAGAGCTGCAAACCCCGCTAGCATTGAGCTAGCTAGCATGCTAACACGGGAGAACAATGGTGACAGTTTGTCATGCAACATCTAACTTTCTAGAACAAGGGTTAATGTGATTCTAAAGCTGTTGATCCTGAGATTCCTGTAACTCTTTGCTAGCCCTAAAAGTTCCTTCAGAAGTCTCCAGCTTGTATCTGCAAGCGTTTGTTGCCGAGTGAAATGAAGGAAGAGTGAAGAATGAACCCAGACTCTCATCAATAAAACACACATGGCTTTAAAAGACACAACAGACCACAAATTAACTATTTATTTGACCTTTTTTGTAGAAACTTTGACATAAAAACATCTGAAGACAAACTTGTGTGACTGACAGGAGAAATTCAATGCAGCTCATCAGGCACAGGAAGATCCACTTCACATGATACCTGGCATCCTTGCTGTAGTTAACCCCCCCTTCACTGTTCAGTAAAACATGTTAAAAATAGAGCTTTTTTAATATTTACTATGCAAGTTACTTAAAAAGTCTCATTCTATATATTCTTCTGTTATAAAAAAAGGAGTTGGTTCTTGAAAACAGTTGGCCACCTGAGATAAATCGCTGAATCCACTGAGGGGAAAAAGCTGCTGTGACATTTGTAAACTGGGTTTTTGCTCATACAGTGTTCACCAGAAAGGCTTCAGTTTAGCAGAAGTGGAAATTCAAGGCAGAAAATGCCGACAACAGGAAAATATCAGACGTAACACATTGAAAAACACCAAAGATCATTAGATCCTCTTCATTTCCCTGGAACCGATTCCCTGGTTCCGTTTCTTCATTCATGCATCACGTCCTTCAAATGAGCTTCAGAAATCTTTTTGATCCATTTTCTTCAGGTTCAAAAAGTTGGACAAAGTCTCTTTCAACAAAACAAGACGTTTCTCTGAATACATCAGTTGAAAAGCAAAATAAGTGGAAAACTTTTGGCTAAAAAATGGTCTCCAGAGTGAAGAGAAGTTGGCGATGATTGTTTTAGTCCATTGAATCTGCCATGTCTTCCATCTGCATCAGATACCCAACGTAGTGTTTTAATCCTTGAATCCTCGGTTGAATAAAGAGAATTCTGGGCTAAAGTGGGCGGGTCTGGTTGATGGCCTTGAGTCGCGCCTGGTCGATGACATCCAGAAGGTTTTTGGCATCAACTGCCAAGGCGTGAGCCGCCATGAGCATCTGCTTCTTGTAGTCCTTTTGTAAACTGTTGGAGACACAAAGGTTTGATGTCCAGAGCTCAAAGTCAAGCGTCACGCAGACTTTTGTGTGTACCTTGTCATGACGTACTGCTGAGCCAGCTTCATCTTGGCTATCAACTCTGCCAGGTCTGAGTTCAGCAGCTTCTGGGCCATTTCAACCTGGAGGGATTCAGATGTCAGAGACCGTAATCTGTTCATGGACCCAAAAACGTCACACTTGTGACCCGCTTGTTTCCTGTTCCTGTGTGCATGTGTGTGCACGTGTGTGTGCTGACTTCTCTGTGCGTGCTGGCGGGCAGCACCGGAATGGTCTCGTCCACCGTTGCCAGCAGAGTCCTCAGAGCCAGACCCACCTCCTACAACGACAGAACGGCGTTGGACCGAGCCGCGCCTTTTCAGTGTAGCAGCAACCACTCGGCGGTTACCTTGACCATGGGGACGTACTCCTCAGGTGCAGCCGGCTGAATCCGGTTAGACATCTCAATCACAGCTTTGACCAGCCCCGTCACGTTTTCGTAGACTTTGTCATTTGAGCGGTCCAAGTTGGCGGTGGGAGGGGGGCTGATCTCCTGCGGCTGCAACTGAACCAACAGATCAGTGAGAAGCAAAACAAACATGCCAAATACTTCAACTCTGGAAGTGCAAGTACACAGCTCTACCACTAGGTGGCAGAGCTTTTGGTGACTTTAACAGCTGATTTCTTCATCATCATGGGCGAGTTTCTATTTTCTACATGCAGACGAACGCCGGACCGGCATGAAATGACATCTGAATTTCTGGAATCAACTAATGTTATTTTCAGGAGAAATAAAGTTTAGTCTGATTTTATGGGTCCAGATACAGAGAGAGGAGAAAAGATGCTAAGGACAGATGAATCTAGTTGGTGCATATCCCAAACCAGAACTGTTAATGCTAACAGAAACTGTTAATTACAATGGTTTCTATTAGAAACACGCTGATCCATGTAACCTGTTTCTGCCTCATAAAACCATCATATTCTAGTAGAAATACTTCTACATGAGTGGAGGAAGGGAGGGAAGAACTATGACAGCTAACGGCAAAGACCGGCTTACCCTCCACGGCTACGGCCAGAGAAGGAAGAGAGGATAAAGATGCCGAGCAGATAGACGGGAAAATGAAGGGAAGGAAACAAAAGGGGCGGGGGGGGGCATTATCAACAAGATCTTCCAGAGAAGAGAAGGTCCAGACTGAATAGAAGCGTGAGCTGCTGGTTGCAGACGTCCGCGTACCTTGACCCCCTCGTTGTAGCCGTCCACTGGACACAGACTGCTCAGGTTGCTGAGATGACTCGGAGCTCCAGGACGGGGCGGCTTCTTGGGAGGGGCCACATGTTCTGCAGCAAATAAGGAGACAAATACATAAATGTGATAAATGTCTCAACATTCAGCCTGAAACAGTCAAAGCTCTTTACTTTGAACAAAAACGGATCAACTGTGTTCCCGTCCTAGAGGGGATCAGATCAGCTGAAATCATGTTTGAAGGGAGGACAGCTCCTACCTGGCTTTCCAACAGGCTGGTAGATGTGCTGACTTCCACTCTGAAACACAAAGATGCCGTTGGCCATTTGGTTCAAATCCCTGATGGTGAATTTCTGCTGCAGACAAACGTTTGGGACTTGGGAGAACCCACCCAGCTCTCCGGGGTTTTGGGTTCCCCCGGGCGCTCTGTGGTCAGCGGCTGGTATGTGAGAGGCTTTGCCTTCAGGCAGAAATACTTTCTCTGTGGCTTCAAGCATTTCCTCTGTCTAACCGTGCAGCTCTGAACAGACTGAGCGTCCGTCGGTTCTCCCTCTGTAGGCAGAACCCTCTGCCTGTCATGACTGACCTGAGCCTGCAGGGCGCCGTCCTCTCTGTCCACGCTGCCTCTGCTGTTTCTGGACTCGCTTTTCTGCAGAGAAGACACAAACGTGAAACAGAAACACACAATATCTTAGCAGGAAAGGTGTTACATGGATTTTCTAGGACCCAAATGTGGAGTCTTTTTTGCCATCAAACCCATCGGCAGTGATTTCCATGAGTGAATACCGTTTTGGTGAAGCACGCCTTAAAGAGATGCATCCTGGGAGAATAGAAGCTGCAGAAGACAGAAGGTCGAACGCAGAGAGAGGAGGCCATCGAAAGGAAAGCAGAGCAGGAGGAACGAGAAGAACGCACGAGTAAAAAGAGGGAGGGATTGAGTCAACGGTAGAGAAAAAGAGTCTGAAGGGAGACAGACGAGGAGACGCTTTTTCCACAGTTTGCTGCAGAAAAACATGAAACTCTCCGTGTCCCTGCAGATTTTTCTCCTCCCACTTTTTCCATCATTCCTCCTCCTGCTTTTGCCAATCCCACTTCCTGTCACCCTCCTCTTCCTACATGTTCTTTTCTCTGAGCAGACTTGATTTTGGACGTCATCTCAGTTTAAGGCGTTCTTCAACAGTCTGGTGATTTAAAGGAGATGGACATTTCTTAAAACAAAAAGCACCAACATAACATAACCCACATCTGATGAGTCTGTGGATTCAATGCCACAGCCAGAACGTTGTCATTATTATCATATAGTTGCAGTTTGAACCATTTTCAGAAAGTTCTTCCACTGCAGTGTTTGTCATCCAGAGATGATCACGGATGGAAAACTCTGTTCACAGCAGGTTTCACACGTTTGCCGACAGCTTTGTGGACCACATGAATGCACTGCATCTGGTCAGAAGGAGGGCCAGAAAAACCTTTGACGGAAGCTCCGCCCACACGCAGCGCCAGCGCTGGGTTCAGAAACCCGCTTTTGTACAAGCGTCGAGCAGCAACTACAACCGAGGCGGGGGACACGACTGATGCACAAACTGCATTTGAAAGAGGAGGGAGGGGGGGCAACCTGCAGCAATTCAATTCAATTCAGTTTTATTTGTATAGCCCAAAATCACAACAACAGTCGTCTCGATGGGCTTTGAAGTAAAACATGAACTCAAAAGGATCATGAACTCATAGAGTCAATAGGAAAATACTAAAATAAACTAACAAACTGACTAAGCTATACTGGCATCCCTGCCCTTAGACCCCCCTTCTCAGTGAGGAAAAACTCCTAAAAAACCGGATTCCAGAAAAAAATGAAGAAACCTCAGGGGTGCCCACATGAAGGAGGGATCCTCCCCCAGGACGGACAGGCGATTTACCAGAACTCTTAGAGAAGAATTAACTTATCTAACTCTACATCTACATATTTAAAGTCCAGCAGACGAGCTTCATCCAGACGTGGGGGGCCCGGAGTCAAGCCAGAGGCAGGAACCACAGGATCCACACGGTCACGGATGATCCCTAAGTCTATCCGGCATCAGCTTTCCACCTCAACTCCCATAATGCATTGGGTTTGCGTGACGGTGTCCCTTGCTGCTTTTCATTTAGAGAAAACGGATCAAACCTCAGCGTGTTCACGTCGTTACAAGTTAACTTATGAGGATAACGTTGGTCTGTTTGGTCTGAAATGTCTCCAACATGCTGGGATTAGAACCTCTTGAAACCAGAGTTCTCCTTTCTTTATGTGGTAGTCCCAGAAACCTACAGAGGTCCTAAGACCCACATGTGACGTCCTCGTATGCCGACTCCAGGACTCAAGAGCTTCTACTGGCTCACATTACAGTTGCTCTAGCACAAACATAACATGATATGAAAAAACGGAATCACTGTTAAGAAGGAATATATCATTTTTTCAATTTGTTTTTTTCATTGAGGTTTAAATGAAATTGGATATTAATAAACTGGAGGAGAAAACAGCTACAAGGTCAAATTTTACTCTAATGTAATAGAAAATTATTATTGAAACTATCACAACTTTTATTACAAGTTTCAGGAGGGGCGGCTGTGGTGCAGCGGTAGGGCGGTTGACCCATGATCGTAAGATTGCAGGTTCAATTCCCGCCTTGCACACCCATGAGTCAAAGTGTCCTTGGGCAAGACACTGAACACACCTTTGCCTCTGGTGGGAAGTTGGCACCAGTGTTCTGCAGCGGAGCCGCCATCAGTGTGTGACTGGGTGTGTGCATGTGTGCGTGTGTGTGCATGTGTGACTGTGTGTGTGTGTGTGTGTGCATGTGTGTGACTGTGTGTGACTGTGTGTGACTGTGTACGTGTGTGCATGTGTGTGCATGTGTGACTGTGTGTGTGTGTGCATGTGTGACTGTGTGCATGTGTGACTGTGTGTGTGTGTGCATGTGTGTGCGTGTGTGTGTGTGCATGTGGGTGCGTGTGTGTGTGTGCATGTGGGTGCGTGTGTGCATGTGTGTGTGTGTGTGTGTGCATGTGTGTGTGTGTGCGTGCATGTGTCTGCATGTGTGTGTGTGACTGTGTGTGTGTGCATGTGTGTGCATGTGTGCGTGTGTGCATGTGTGTGCATGTGTGCATGTGTGTGCATGTGTGTGTGTGCATGTGTGTGCGTGTGTGTATGTGCATGTGTGTGTGTGTGTGACTGGGTGAATGGATCTGTGACTGTAAAGCGCTTTGGACCTTATTATTGATGATCATCTACATTGAATCTGAATTATAATGTTGTCCAACTATCGATTATGCACTTAAGATACTGATTTTTTGTAGTTTCCTCCTGAATATGAACTGCATTCGTTAATTTAGTTTATTAAGGAGGTTGTGGGAATATACTTTCTTTTGATCAAAGAAAAACATGATTCATTTATTGACACTGTTTTAACAGGACAGGTCGCAAGAGGTCATCTTCTCAGACCAATCTATTAGATGCTCAACCTGAGCCCTGGACAGAGCCGGGGAGTTTTACCACCCCCACAAGAAAAAGAGCAGAAACCCTCTGCAGACGGTGAGCTACAAAGGAGCCCCCATCCTGACTTGGATTCTGCTCTCTTCACTGCCAGTGCCAGGGGGTTAGGATCTTTGTAACCCCCTTCTCATCCAACAAATCAGCTGTTGTTGTGTCCTTGGGCGAGGCACTTCACCCTCCAGTGTGGCTCCACTGGTGTGAATGTCCCGGTGACGGTCAGAGGGGCCCCTAAATGGCAGCCACGCCTCTGTCCGTCTGCCCCGGGACAGCTGGGGCTACATCAGCAGCTCCCATCCCCAGGAATGAATGAGGAGTGACTGAATAATGGACACACTGGAAGAACTGGGAGCACCAAGAAAAGTGCAGAGAAATGTAATCCATTCTTATAATTCTTTATTGTTGAGTCATCTGTTTGATTGTGCACTGGAAAGAATCCAGATGCTGCTGAACATCAGGAAGGAATGAGAGCTTTAGCTCACCATGAGGCTCTCCTCCTGCTGCAGCCACCGCTGGTCGTCCTCCATCTGCTGCTGCTGCATCATCAGCCTCTCCTCCATCAGGGACGGGCCTCCAGAGTCCTGGAAGCACAGACCAGTTCTCATCACGTGTGGTCGCGGAAACCATTAACAAAGAACAACAAACCACTGTGGGATCATTTATCTGGTATTAAGACATTTCTCACTTTCTTCAAAAATCATTTCAATGATGTCCGGCTAAGATTCTGTTGGTCTGAGTTTTCTCATCAGGTTTTTTAAGGACCAAGGACAGAAAAAGCCAACTGTTTCCACATTTTGCAAAAAGACGAGCTTCTTCATTTGGGAGTACCTCCTTGTTTGGACTCCACAGAGGACTAAGTTCAGGTCTGTGCTGGTTCCACGAGTCTGGAGGATAATTGCCTGCTACTCCCCCAATGGCTGCCGGCTGGAGGGAGAAGGAGACACAAAGACGACAGTGAGACTCGGAGGCCCTCTGCTAACGTGCTGCTCTGTTCAGTTAGAATTTTTCAAAGATGAATGTTGGATTTTCAGTGAGGGAGCAGTGATGCTGGTCTTTAGATTTGGGTGGAAACGCCTGCTGGGGGGACTTTCTGAGCAGGAGGAGGTGGACGTTAGCCTCACTCCTGCAAACGCTGACCTTCAGGTTTCCACTTCAGTCTGAGGCTCTGGCTGCAACTGTATATCAGCTAGTTATGACACACCTGAAGAACACGTGAAGATCACGTGAAGAACACGTGAAGAACACGTGAAGAACACCTGAAGAACACGTGAAGAACAACTGAAGAACACCTGAAGAACACCTGAAGAACACCTGAGAAAACACCTGAAGAACACGTGAAGAACAACTGAAGAACACCTGAAGAACACGTGAAGAACACCTGAAGAAACACCTGAAAAACACGTGAAGAACACGTGAAGAACACGTGAAGAACACCTGAAGAACACCTGAAGAACACGTGAAGAACTCGTGAAGAACACCTGAAGAACACTTGAAGAACACCTGAAGAACACCTGAAGAACATGTGAAGAACACCTGAAGAACACGTGAAGAACACCTGAAGAACACGTGAAGAACACCTGAAGAACATGTGAAGAACAGCTGAAGAACATGTGAAGAACACGTGAAGAACACCTGAAGAACACGTGAAAAACACCTGAAGAACATGTGAAGAACACCTGAAGAACACGTGAAGAACACGTGAAGAACACCTGAAGAACACCTGAAGAACACCTGAAGAACACGTGAAGAACACCTGAAGAACACGTGAAGAACATGTGAAGAAGACCTGAAGAACACCTGAAGAACACGTGAAGAACACCTGAAGAACACCTGAAGAACACGTGAAGAACACCTGAAGAACATGTGAAGAACACCTGAAGAACACGTGAAGAACACCTGAAGAACATGTGAAGAACAGCTGAAGAACATGTGAAGAACACGTGAAGAACACCTGAAGAACACCTGAAGAACACGTGAAAAACACCTGAAGAACATGTGAAGAACACCTGAAGAACACGTGAAGAACACGTGAAGAACACCTGAAGAACACCTGAAGAACACCTGAAGAACACGTGAAGAACACCTGAAGAACACCTGAAGAACACGTGAAGAACATGTGAAGAAGACCTGAAGAACACCTGAAGAACTCGTGAAGAACACCTGAAGAACTCGTGAAGAACACCTGAAGAACACCTGAAGAACACGTGAAGAACACCTGAAGAACACGTGAAGAACACGTGAAGAACACCTGAAGAACACTTGAAGAACACCTGAAGAACACCTGAAGAACACGTGAAGAACTCGTGAAGAACACGTGAAGAACACCTGAAGAACACCTGAAGAACACGTGAAGAACACGTGAAGAACACGTGAAGAACACCTGAAGAACACTTGAAGAACACCTGAAGAACACCTGAAGAACACGTGAAGAACACCTGAAGAACACGTGAAGAACACCTGAAGAACACGTGAAGAACACGTGAAGAACACCTGAAGAACACTTGAAGAACACCTGAAGAACACCTGAAGAACATGTGAAGAAGATCTGAAGAACACCTGAAGAACACCTGAAGAACACGTGAAGAACTCGTGAAGAACACCTGAAGAACACCTGAAGAACACGTGAAGAACACCTGAAGAACACTTGAAGAACACCTGAAGAACACCTGAAGAACACCTGAAGAACATGTGAAGAAGATCTGAAGAACACCTGAAGAACACCTGAAGAACACGTGAAGAACTCGTGAAGAACACCTGAAGAACACCTGAAGAACACGTGAAGAACACCTGAAGAACACTTGAAGAACACCTGAAGAACACCTGAAGAACATGTGAAGAACACCTGAAGAACACGTGAAGAACACCTGAAGAACATGTGAAGAACAGCTGAAGAACATGTGAAGAACACGTGAAGAACACCTGAAGAACACGTGAAAAACACCTGAAGAACATGTGAAGAACACCTGAAGAACACGTGAAGAACACGTGAAGAACACCTGAAGAACACCTGAAGAACACCTGAAGAACACTTGAAGAACACCTGAAGAACACGTGAAGAACATGTGAAGAAGACCTGAAGAACACCTGAAGAACACGTGAAGAACACCTGAAGAACACCTGAAGAACACGTGAAGAACACCTGAAGAACATGTGAAGAACACCTGAAGAACACGTGAAGAACACCTGAAGAACATGTGAAGAACAGCTGAAGAACATGTGAAGAACACGTGAAGAACACCTGAAGAACACCTGAAGAACACGTGAAAAACACCTGAAGAACACGTGAAGAACACCTGAAGAACACGTGAAAAACACCTGAAGAACATGTGAAGAACACCTGAAGAACACGTGAAGAACACCTGAAGAACACCTGAAGAACACGTGAAGAACACCTGAAGAACACGTGAAGAACACCTGAAGAACACCTGAAGAACACGTGAAGAACATGTGAAGAAGACCTGAAGAACACGTGAAGAACACCTGAAGAACACGTGAAGAACACGTGAAGAACACCTGAAGAACACTTGAAGAACACCTGAAGAACACCTGAAGAACATGTGAAGAAGATCTGAAGAACACCTGAAGAACACCTGAAGAACACGTGAAGAACTCGTGAAGAACACCTGAAGAACACGTGAAGAACACCTGAAGAACACGTGAAGAACACCTGAAGAACATGTGAAGAACAGCTGAAGAACATGTGAAGAACACGTAAAGAACACCTGAAGAACACGTGAAAAACACCTGAAGAACATGTGAAGAACACCTGAAGAACACGTGAAGAACACGTGAAGAACATGTGAAGAAGACCTGAAGAACACCTGAAGAACACGTGAAGAACACCTGAAGAACACGTGAAGAACACCTGAAGAACATGTGAAGAACACCTGAAGAACACGTGAAGAACACCTGAAGAACATGTGAAGAACAGCTGAAGAACATGTGAAGAACACGTGAAGAACACCTGAAGAACACCTGAAGAACACGTGAAAAACACCTGAAGAACATGTGAAGAACACCTGAAGAACACGTGAAGAACACGTGAAGAACACCTGAAGAACACCTGAAGAACACGTGAAGAACACCTGAAGAACACGTGAAGAACACCTGAAGAACACCTGAAGAACACGTGAAGAACACCTGAAGAACACGTGAAGAACACCTGAAGAACACGTGAAGAACACGTGAAGAACACCTGAAGAACACCTGAAGAACACCTGAAGAACATGTGAAGAAGATCTGAAAGAACACCTGAAGAAACCTGAAGAACACGTGAAGAACTCGTGAAGAACACGTGAAGAACACCTGAAGAACACCTGAAGAACATGTGAAGAACACCTGAAGAACACGTGAAGAACACCTGAAGAACACTTGAAGAACACCTGAAGAACACCTGAAGAACACGTGAAGAACACCTGAAGAACACGTGAAGAACACCTGAAGAACACCTGAAGAACACGTGAAGAACACCTGAAGAACATGTGAAGAACACCTGAAGAACACGTGAAGAACACGTGAAGAACACCTGAACAACACGTGAAGAACATGTGAAAAACACCTGAAGAACATGTGAAGAACACCTGAAGAACACGTGAAGAACATGTGAAGAACACGTGAAGAACACCTGAAGAACACGTGAAGTACATCTGAAGAACATGTGAAGAACACGTGAAGAACATCTGAAGAACATGTGAAGAACATGTAAAGAACACCTGAAGAACATGTGAAGAACACCTGAAGAACATGTGAAGAACACGTGAAGAACACGTGAAGAACACGTGAAGAACATGTGAAGAACACGTGAAGAACACGTGAAGAACACCTGAAGAACACGTGAACAACACCTGAAGAACACCTGAAGAACACGTGAAGAACACCTGAAGAACATGTGAAGAACACCTGAAGAACACCTGAAGAACACGTGAAGAACACCTGAAGAACACGTGAAGAACACCTGAAGAACACGTGAAGAACACGTGAAGAACACCTGAAGAACATGTGAAGAACACGTGAAGAACACCTGAAGAACACCTGAAGAACACCTGAAGAACACGTGAAGAACACCTGAAGAACACGTGAAGAACACCTGAAGAACACGTGAAGAACACCTGAAGAACACCTGAAGAACATGTGAAGAAGATCTGAAGAACACCTGAAGAACACCTGAAGAACACCTGAAGAACACGTGAAGAACACCTGAAGAACACCTGAAGAACACTTGAAGAACACCTGAAGAACACCTGAAGAACATGTGAAGAACACCTGAAGAACACGTGAAGAACACCTGAAGAACACCTGAAGAACACTTGAAGAACACCTGAAGAACACCTGAAGAACATGTGAAGAACACCTGAAGAACACGTGAAGAACACCTGAAGAACACTTGAAGAACACCTGAAGAACACCTGAAGAACATGTGAAGAACACCTGAAGAACACGTGAAGAACACCTGAAGAACATGTGAAGAACAGCTGAAGAACATGTGAAGAACACGTAAAGAACACCTGAAGAACACGTGAAAAACACCTGAAGAACATGTGAAGAACACCTGAAGAACACGTGAAGAACACGTGAAGAACATGTGAAGAAGACCTGAAGAACACCTGAAGAACACGTGAAGAACACCTGAAGAACACGTGAAGAACACCTGAAGAACATGTGAAGAACACCTGAAGAACACGTGAAGAACACCTGAAGAACATGTGAAGAACAGCTGAAGAACATGTGAAGAACACGTGAAGAACACCTGAAGAACACCTGAAGAACACGTGAAAAACACCTGAAGAACATGTGAAGAACACCTGAAGAACACGTGAAGAACACGTGAAGAACACCTGAAGAACACCTGAAGAACACGTGAAGAACACCTGAAGAACACGTGAAGAACACCTGAAGAACACCTGAAGAACACGTGAAGAACACCTGAAGAACACGTGAAGAACACCTGAAGAACACGTGAAGAACACGTGAAGAACACCTGAAGAACACTTGAAGAACACCTGAAGAACATGTGAAGAAGATCTGAAGAACACCTGAAGAACACCTGAAGAACACGTGAAGAACTCGTGAAGAACACGTGAAGAACACCTGAAGAACACCTGAAGAACATGTGAAGAACACCTGAAGAACACGTGAAGAACACCTGAAGAACACTTGAAGAACACCTGAAGAACACCTGAAGAACACGTGAAGAACACCTGAAGAACACGTGAAGAACACCTGAAGAACACCTGAAGAACACGTGAAGAACACCTGAAGAACATGTGAAGAACACCTGAAGAACACGTGAAGAACACGTGAAGAACACCTGAACAACACGTGAAGAACATGTGAAAAACACCTGAAGAACATGTGAAGAACACCTGAAGAACACGTGAAGAACATGTGAAGAACACGTGAAGAACACCTGAAGACACGTGAAGTACATCTGAAGAACATGTGAAGAACACGTGAAGAACATCTGAAGAACATGTGAAGAACATGTAAAGAACACCTGAAGAACATGTGAAGAACACCTGAAGAACATGTGAAGAACACGTGAAGAACACGTGAAGAACACGTGAAGAAACATGTGAAGAACACGTGAAGAACACGTGAAGAACACCTGAAGAACACGTGAACAACACCTGAAGAACACCTGAAGAACACGTGAAGAACCCTGAAGAACATGTGAAGAACACCTGAAGAACACCTGAAGAACACGTGAAGAACACCTGAAGAACACGTGAAGAACACCTGAAGAACACGTGAAGAACACGTGAAGAACACCTGAAGAACATGTGAAGAACACGTGAAGAACACCTGAAGAACACCTGAAGAACACCTGAAGAACACGTGAAGAACACCTGAAGAACACGTGAAGAACACCTGAAGAACACGTGAAGAACACCTGAAGAACATGTGAAGAAGATCTGAAGAACACCTGAAGAACACCTGAAGAACACCTGAAGAACACGTGAAGAACACCTGAAGAACACGTGAACAACACCTGAAGAACACGTGAAGAACACCTGAAGAACACGTGAAGAACACCTGAAGAACACCTGAAGAACATGTGAACAACACCTGAAGAACATGTGAAGAACACCTGAAGAACACGTGAAGAACACCTGAAGAACACGTGAAGAACACCTGAAGAACACCTGAAGAACATGTGAACAACACCTGAAGAACATGTGAAGAACACCTGAAGAACATGTGAAGAACACCTGAAGAACACCTGAAGAACACCTGAACAACACCTGAAGAACATGTGAACAACACCTGAAGAACACCTGAAGAACACGTGAAGAACACCTGAAGAACACCTGAAGAACACCTGAACAACACCTGAAGAACACGTGAAGAACACGTGAAGAACACCTGAAGAACATGTGACGTCTGTAAACACGAATCCATCCAGAAGAGAAAACTCTCCTAATATTTCACCACATTTTTCTACACGACTGTGAGCAGAAACACTCAAATCCAGTCAGATCTTTCCACAAACTAAAATCTATTAAACCAACAAACAGGATTAAACTCTTTAGAAATTCTGGATGAGGAAAAGACCTTTGGACTACGGTTAAAGAGAAAACCGCAATCATGGTTCATTTGATCCGCATAAAATTAGAAATCATCTCAACAGAAAGGCAAATGCAGAACATTGGTTGTTCTCCTGATTTGAACCCTTCAGTGAAAAACTGGTTCTGAATAAGACAGAAAAACAGCCGTTTGGGTAGTAGTGTTGGTTTCAATGAACCAAGTCTGGCTCCAAAACTGGCCGTTTGCTTTTTTAATCCTGTCTGCCGGACGTTCCGGCGTGGGCGGCGCTTACCGGATGGTGGTTGTGCGGGGGGCCAGCGAAGAAGCCGTCACTGGAGCGAGGACTGGGGTAGCCTGGTCTGCTGGGCTAAAACAGAAGCATCTGTATTTTAGATTGGATCTGTCTTTACAAACTCCAGTTCAACTCCAGCTTTGAGAGAACTTACTTTGGGAGGGGCTTCATCAGGGCCCCCAGAGTCCCAGGAAACAGTGACCTGCCTCCTCATCTCCATTCGAAGTCTCTCCTCCTGCTGAAGCTTCTCCTCCTCCAGGATCGTGCTAAAAAGGAAAGAAGAAGCCGATATTTGGGGAAATCAGTGGATGACATCAGCAGATGAGCCTGTAGCGGTTGGAGAAGTGGGAGCAGCTTTGAGTTCTCTGGATGCTGAACAGAAGAAGTTACAGCAGGAAAGACACATGCAGAAGATCCAGAAATAAGAAGAAGGAGCCAATAAAGACTTGATTGAAAACAAAGTTGAAACAAGACCAAGACACAACCTGAGCTGCGCTTGGAGCTCTGTGAAGCGTGGCCTCTTGCTGGGGTCGTACGACCAGCATTTGGTCATCAGGCTGTAGAGGGTGGGGGGACACTGGGAGGGCATGGCCAAGCGCTCCCCGTTCTCTATTCGACCAATCACATCGTTGTTCTTCACCCCCTGGAAGGGCTTGATGCCGTACATCAAGATCTCCCACATGCACACACCTGTAGAAAAAACAACGGAGCTGTTAAAGAATAAAATGATGGAACTCAAAGTCCACAAAGATCTGTGATTAGAAAATACTGTGAAGTTTGGCTGTAATTTCTGTATGTTCTGTGTTAATAATAAACTCAACTGTCATGAGCCAATGCTTCATGCAGTTTTTAGCAAAGCTCTGCTGCCCACAGATGTGCCCGTTTAGATTCAATCTGAGGCCCATTGACAAACATCAATGGCTGTGTGAGCTTTCATAGAAGAATCAATGAATCCATTCCAGATCCATCTGTCTGAGGCACGTTGTCATCATGAAATGGAGTCAAAATGAAATTAATCCACAATTGCTCTTGGAAAATATGTAGGCCAATATTCCAACAATATTCTTCTCAACGGGCTTCATAATACCATCTGGATTAATGTACAGTAGGTTTATGTTGCTATGAGGTCAAACCGACCAATCACAGAGGACAACCCTCATGTGATGTCATGAACACGGATCAGTCCATCATTCCAGTCCAGTGTGTGGACAGACTGTGAATAAAGTCATGTGACCATCCAGTGTCTAGAATGTTCTAGAATGTTCCCTTTGGATTCTCTGGATGTGGAAAAACAACAGTGGTGAACTTTAGGAAACTAGCATGTGAATGGATCTGACATTCATTCTAGTTGACTTGTTGGTTTGGACACAGATTTCATTTAACTTGATGATCTGGAAGAAATCCAAGAATCTGGAAAACTTCACTGTTCAGTAGCAGGAATTTCTGTCTGAGTCTCACTGCTGGAAGTTTGGATCCAGAGGATCTGGATCCACTGCAGGTCAGAGGATCAGATCCAATCAGCTCATTTAGAATGAACCAAAATGGACCAGGAATCAGATCGGCCACCACAGATTATGGTAGAAAGGAATCGTTAAGCGAGTCCATGAACGATGGAGGGAGGCCAGGGAAACGCCTCCATCAACAACAATGGATTTCATTTAGATATTAAAATCAAGATAAAGCAGAACAAAAACTAATCTCCACTTAAGTCTTCAACTGTATCTGTTAACTTAACAGAATGGTGAAAAGTGTACAGGTGTAAAGAAGTGAGCACCAAATGCTTGACCTGATCAAACCTAGAGTGTCCTCCCTGATCTGCTGTGAATGCAGAATGTTTTCCTGATCACTCAGACTCACCAAACATCCACACATCGCTGGCAGACGTGAACCTCCTGAAGTTGATGGATTCAGGAGCCATCCATTTGATGGGGAGTTTCCCTTTAGAGGCTGAACCACACAGATGGGGGGGGGTACAGTCTGTCTTTAGCTTTGGTCATCAGAACCAGACACTGAACTGGGCCACAGGCTGCTGCTACCAGCAGATGGCAGTGATGTGTGTTTGAATACCTTTATAGTAGGAGCTGTCCTCCATGTACCGGGACAAACCAAAGTCTCCCAGCATCACGCTGTCCACTGACGACACCAGCACATTACGAGCTGCGATGTCCCTGCAACACCACAGTTTCTCTATTCCATCATACATTTACTTTTTAGGACATGTCTTTTTAAAAAGCTGCTTTTCTGTTATTCTGCTTTAAGCAGGAAGGAGGTCCAGAGCAGCAGTTTCTCTAAAATCCAGACCAAAAACAGCTAAGAAAAACCATGACATTGCTTTTAAGCAGTTTACAGGTGGGAGTTGAGATGTTTTCCTGTTTTTTGGTGCAAATATTCACCGATGTACAAAGCGTTTGCTCTCCAGGTAGGCCAGCGCTGCACTCAGCTGATAAGCGTAGAGAATGAGCGAGGCCAAGTCCAGACTGTACTTCCTCACCTGGAGGAAGGAGCGCAGCTGCAGAGACACAAAAGCACATGGAGCTCACCTTTCAAGCAGACGGATCGCTAAGATTACCAAGAAAAAATCCTCAAATGCTTTTCCGTCTGTCTCGTCACAATAAGAGTTTGCGTCTAAAATAAAGTGGACGTTTTCAGAACAGCCTGAAGCGTGACTGACAGCAGGTTTGGGCGGTGAAAGCTTTGGTTGGTTCACCTCTCCAAGAGTGCAGAGCTCCATGATGATCCACACAGGGTTTTCTGTGATCACCCCGATCAGCTTTACGATGTGAGGGTGGTCAAACTGCCGCATGGTCACTGCACAGAGGAAAACCCAGGGAGACGGTCAGCGCTCTGCAGCTCTGATGGCAGCAGCAGCAGCAGAGGGATGCTTGCAGGTCTCACATGCTTCCTGCAGGAACTTCTCTCTGACGCTGTCCGAGGTGCAGTTCTTGCAGGTTTTAATGGCCACAGCTAGAGCCGGTTTGTCCTGAGCCAAACAGAAAGGACAGCATCAAAGGATCTGGGAAACCGGTTCAGTGTGTGGAACCGGCTCTCTTTGGTCATACATACTGGACTGTTGTAGACTCCTTGGTGAACGTCCCCAAACTGACCCTCCCCGATGCAGCGTCCCAGCTCTATCCTGTCCCTCTGGATCTCATAGTCCCGCGCTGAACATACACAAAGTTTTTAGGAGTTCAGACTCATCCTCTGCCTTTTGGCTTTTAACAAGCAGCACAAACAGCTGGAAGCTGAAGCCACAATAAAACTAAATCAAGTGAATATTTTCAGGGGTTTTAGAAGCTGCTTGCTGTCAAATGCAGAGTTTTATTCAATGACTGGACTGAGACAAACACCAATACTTCACTGATGCTAAACATCCGTGTGTCACAAACAGGTTTTAATATTTTAAATGTGTTGAAAGCTCACACGTTTAGATCTTAAACCTGATCTAAAAAATACTGAATCCTGTCCATTAAAATGGACTGAAACTTCAGAGGTTTCAAGTTTCTGATGTGTATTTGGTGTAAAAGTTTAGAAGTGCATTGACCCTCAAAATGCACGTCCATTGTGACAGAAGTAGCAGGAAAAGCAGAGCTGAAGCTGAAATAAATGACCAGGAGGATCCTGAAATGAATGCTTTAGAGAAACTGCAGCTTCAAACTAAAAAAAGAACAACAATTACATCCAAATGTCATTTAAACCTCAAAGCATCTCAGTGCAATGTGAACAAGAGAAGAAGTTTTACCTTCAACTACTCCATAGCTCACTGTGTCGGCGAAGGAAAACAGGAAGAAAGAAAGATGAAGAAGAGATCCAGACAGAAAACACTCAGTCAGTTAGAAAACAGAGAAACACCATCAAGATGTAAAAATAGATGAACACGTGTTTTAGGATCAGTCTTCTGTTCCTTTGGCCCTTTCCCTTCAGGGTCTCCACAGCCAATCAGCTTCCTCTTTAATGTCTTCATTATCATCTACCAGCAGCTACCTTCATGTCTTCATCCTCTACCAGCAGCTACCTTCATGTCTTCATCATCTACCAGCAGCTACCTTCATGTCTTCATCATCTACCAGCAGCTACCTTCATGTCTTCATCATCCTCTATCAGCAGCTACCTTCATGTCTTCATCATCCTCTACCAGCAGCTACCTTCATGTCTTCATCATCCTCTACCAGCAGCTACCTTCATGTCTTCATCATCCTCTACCAGCAGCTACCTTCATGTCTTCATCATCCTCTACCAGCAGCTACCTTCATGTCTTCATCATCTACCAGCAGCTACCTTCATGTCTTCATCTTCTACCAGCAGCTACCTTCATGTCTTCATCATCTACCAGCAGCTACCTTCATGTCTTCATCATCCTCTACCAGCAGCTACCTTCATGTCTTCATCATCCTCTACCAGCAGCTACCTTCATGTCTTCATCATCTACCAGCAGCTACCTTCATGTCTTCATCATCTACCAGCAGCTACCTTCATGTCTTCATCATCATCTACCAGCAGCTACCTTCATGTCTTCATCATCTACCAGCAGCTACCTTCATGTCTTCATCATCATCTACCAGCAGCTACCTTCATGTCTTCATCATCTACCAGCAGCTACCTTCATGTCTTCATCTTCTACCAGCAGCTACCTTCATGTCTTCATCATCTACCAGCAGCTACCTTCATGTCTTCATCATCCTCTATCAGCAGCTACCTTCATGTCTTCATCATCTACCAGCAGCTACCTTCATGTCTTCATCATCTACCAGCAGCTACCTTCATGTCTTCATCATCTACCAGCAGCTACCTTCATGTCTTCATCATCCTCTACCAGCAGCTACCTTCATGTCTTCATCATCTACCAGCAGCTACCTTCATGTCTTCATCATCCTCTATCAGCAGCTACCTTCATGTCTTCATCATCCTCTATCAGCAGCTACCTTCATGTCTTCATCATCTACCAGCAGCTACCTTCATGTCTTCATCATCCTCTATCAGCAGCTACCTTCATGTCTTCATCATCTACCAGCAGCTACCTTCATGTCTTCATCATCCTCTACCAGCAGCTACCTTCATGTCTTCATCATCTACCAGCAGCTACCTTCATGTCTTCATCATCCTCTACCAGCAGCTACCTTCATGTCTTCATCATCTACCAGCAGCTACCTTCATGTCTTCATCATCATCTACCAGCAGCTACCTTCATGTCTTCATTATGTTCTACCAGCAGCTACCTTCATGTCTTCATCATCCTCTATCAGCAGCTACCTTCATGTCTTCATCATCCTCTATCAGCAGCTACCTTCATGTCTTCATCATCTACCAGCAGCTACCTTCATGTCTTCATCATCTACCAGCAGCTACCTTCATGTCTTCATCATCCTCTACCAGCAGCTACCTTCATGTCTTCATCATCCTCTACCAGCAGCTACCTTCATGTCTTCATCATCTACCAGCAGCTACCTTCATGTCTTCATCATCCTCTACCAGCAGCTACCTTCATGTCTTCATCATCTACCAGCAGCTACCTTCATGTCTTCATCATCCTCTACCAGCAGCTACCTTCATGTCTTCATCATCCTCTACCAGCAGCTACCTTCATGTCTTCATCATCCTCTACCAGCAGCTACCTTCATGTCTTCATCATCTACCAGCAGCTACCTTCATGTCTTCATCATCCTCTTCCAGCAGCTACCTTCATGTCTTCATCATCTTCTACCAGCAGCTACCTTCATGTCTTCATCATCCTCTATCAGCAGCTACCTTCATGTCTTCATCATCTTCTACCAGCAGCTACCTTCATGTCTTCATCATCCTCTATCAGCAGCTACCTTCATGTCTTCATCATCTTCTACCAGCAGCTACCTTCATGTCTTCATCATCCTCTACCAGCAGCTACCTTCATGTCTTCATCATCTACCAGCAGCTACCTTCATGTCTTCATCATCCTCTATCAGCAGCTACCTTCATGTCTTCATCATCATCTACCAGCAGCTACCTTCATGTCTTCATCATCCTCTATCAGCAGCTACCTTCATGTCTTCATCATCCTCTACCAGCAGCTACCTTCATGTCTTCATCATCTACCAGCAGCTACCTTCATGTCTTCATCATCCTCTATCAGCAGCTACCTTCATGTCTTCATCATCATCTACCAGCAGCTACCTTCATGTCTTCATCATCCTCTATCAGCAGCTACCTTCATGTCTTCATCATCATCTACCAGCAGCTACCTTCATGTCTTCATCATCCTCTACCAGCAGCTACCTTCATGTCTTCATCATCTCTACAGCAGCTACCTTCATGTCTTCATCATCATCTACCAGCAGCTACCTTCATGTCTTCATCATCTACCAGCAGCTACCTTCATGTCTTCATCATCCTCTATCAGCAGCTACCTTCATGTCTTCATCATCCTCTACCAGCAGCTACCTTCATGTCTTCATCATCTACCAGCAGCTACCTTCATGTCTTCATCATCCTCTATCAGCAGCTACCTTCATGTCTTCATCATCATCTACCAGCAGCTACCTTCATGTCTTCATCATCTACCAGCAGCTACCTTCATGTCTTCATCATCTACCAGCAGCTACCTTCATGTCTTCATCATCCTCTATCAGCAGCTACCTTCATGTCTTCATCATCATCTACCAGCAGCTACCTTCATGTCTTCATCATCCTCTATCAGCAGCTACCTTCATGTCTTCATCATCTACCAGCAGCTACCTTCATGTCTTCATCATCCTCTATCAGCAGCTACCTTCATGTCTTCATCATCTTCTACCAGCAGCTACCTTCATGTCTTCATCATCCTCTACCAGCAGCTACCTTCATGTCTTCATCATCTACCAGCAGCTACCTTCATGTCTTCATCATCATCTACCAGCAGCTACCTTCATGTCTTCATCATCTACCAGCAGCTACCTTCATGTCTTCATCATCTTCTACCAGCAGCTACCTTCATGTCTTCATCATCCTCTACCAGCAGCTACCTTCATGTCTTCATCATCTACCAGCAGCTACCTTCATGTCTTCATCATCATCTACCAGCAGCTACCTTCATGTCTTCATCATCTACCAGCAGCTACCTTCATGTCTTCATCATCCTCTATCAGCAGCTACCTTCATGTCTTCATCATCCTCTACCAGCAGCTAACTTCATGTCTTCATCATCCTCTATCAGCAGCTACCTTCATGTCTTCATCATCATCTACCAGCAGCTACCTTCATTCTTCATCATCCTCTATCAGCAGCTACCTTCATGTCTTCATCATCATCTACCAGCAGCTACCTTCATGTCTTCATCATCCTCTATCAGCAGCTACCTTCATGTCTTCATCATCCTCTATCAGCAGCTACCTTCATGTCTTCATCATCATCTACCAGCAGCTACCTTCATGTCTTCATCATCCTCTATCAGCAGCTACCTTCATGTCTTCATCTCCTCTACCAGCAGCTACCTTCATGTCTTCATCATCTACCAAGCAGCTACCTTCATGTCTTCATCATCATCTACCAGCAGCTACCTTCATGTCTTCATTATGTTCTACCAGCAGCTACCTTCATGTCTTCATCATCCTCTATCAGCAGCTACCTTCATGTCTTCATCATCCTCTATCAGCAGCTACCTTCATGTCTTCATCATCTACCAGCAGCTACCTTCATGTCTTCATCATCTACCAGCAGCTACCTTCATGTCTTCATCATCCTCTACCAGCAGCTACCTTCATGTCTTCATCATCCTCTACCAGCAGCTACCTTCATGTCTTCATCATCTACCAGCAGCTACCTTCATGTCTTCATCATCCTCTATCAGCAGCTACCTTCATGTCTTCATCATCATCTACCAGCAGCTACCTTCATGTCTTCATCATCCTCTATCAGCAGCTACCTTCATGTCTTCATCATCCTCTACCAGCAGCTACCTTCATGTCTTCATCATCCTCTACCAGCAGCTACCTTCATGTCTTCATCATCTACCAGCAGCTACCTTCATGTCTTCATCATCCTCTTCCAGCAGCTACCTTCATGTCTTCATCATCTTCTACCAGCAGCTACCTTCATGTCTTCATCATCCTCTATCAGCAGCTACCTTCATGTCTTCATCATCTTCTACCAGCAGCTACCTTCAGTCGTCATCATCCTCTATCAGCAGCTACCTTCATGTCTTCATCATCTTTCTACCAGCAGCTACCTTCATGTCTTCATCATCCTCTACCCAGCAGCTACCTTCTGTCTTCATCATCTACCAGCAGCTACCTTCATGTCTTCATCATCCTCTATCAGCAGCTACCTTCATGTCTTCATCATCATCTACCAGCAGCTACCTTCATGTCTTCATCATCCTCTATCAGCAGCTACCTTCATGGTCTTCATCATCCTCTACCAGCAGCTACCTTCATGTCTTCATCATCTACCAGCAGCTACCTTCATGTCTTCATCATCCTCTATCAGCAGCTACCTTCATGTCTTCATCATCATCTCACCAGCAGCTACCTGCATGTCTTCATCATCCTCTATCAGCAGCTACCTTCATGTCTTCATCATCATCTACCAGCAGCTACCTTCATGTCTTCATCATCCTCTACCAGCAGCTACTCATGTCTTCATCATCTACCAGCAGCTACCTTCATGTCCGTTTCATCATCATCTACCAGCAGCTACCTTCATGTCTTCATCATCTACCAGCAGCTACCTTCATGTCTTCATCATCCTCTATCAGCAGCTACCTTCATGTCTTCATCATCCTCTACCAGCAGCTACCTTCATGTCTTCATCTCTACCAGCAGCTACCGTCATGTCTTCATCATCCTCTATCAGCAGCTACCTTCATGTCTTCATCATCATCTACCAGCAGCTACCTTCATGTCTTCATCATCTACCAGCAGCTACCTTCTGTCTTCATCATCTACCAGCAGCTACCTTCATGTCTTCATCATCCTCTATCAGCACGCTACCTTCAATGTCTTCCATCATCATCTACCAGCAGCTACCTTCATGTCTTCATCATCCTCTATCAGCAAGCTACCTTCATGTCTCATCATCTACCAGCAGCTACCCTTCATGTCTTCATCATCCTCTATCAGCAGCTACCTTCATGTCTTCATCATCTTCTATCCAGCAGCTACCTTCATGTCTTCATCATCTTCTACCAGCAGCTACCTTCATAGTCTCATCATCCTCTCAGAGCTACCTTCATGTCTTCATCATCTACCAGCAGCTACCTTCATGTCTTCATCATCATCTACCAGCAGCTACCTTCATGTCTTCATCATCTACAGCAGCTACCTTCATGTCTTCATCATCTTCTACCAGCAGCTACCTTCATGTCTTCATCATCCTCTACCAGCAGCTACCTTCATGTCTTCATCATCTACCAGCAGCTACCTTCATGTCTTCATCATCATCTACCAGCAGCTACCTTCATGTCTTCATCATCTACCAGCAGCTACCTTCATGTCTTCATCATCCTCTATCAGCAGCTACCTTCATGTCTTCATCATCCTCTACCAGCAGCTACCTTCATGTCTTCATCATCCTCTATCAGCAGCTACCTTCATGTCTTCATCATCATCTACCAGCAGCTACCTTCATGTCTTCATCATCCTCTATCAGCAGCTACCTTCATGTCTTCATCATCATCTACCAGCAGCTACCTTCATGTCTTCATCATCCTCTATCAGCAGCTACCTTCATGTCTTCATCATCATTCTACCAGCAGCTACCTTCATGTCTTCATCATCCTCTATCAGCAGCTACCTTCATGTCTTCATCATCATCTACCAGCAGCTACCTTCATGTCTTCATCATCCTCTATCAGCAGCTACCTTCATGTCTTCATCATCATCTACCAGCAGCTACCTTCATGTCTTCATCATCCTCTATCAGCAGCTACCTTCATGTCTTCATCATCTTCTACCAGCAGCTACCTTCATGTCTTCATCATCCTCTATCAGCAGCTACCTTCATGTCTTCATCATCATCTACCAGCAGCTACCTTCATGTCTTCATCATCCTCTATCAGCAGCTACCTTCATGTCTTCATCATCCTCTATCAGCAGCTACCTTCATGTCTTCATCATCATCTACCAGCAGCTACCTTCATGTCTTCATCATCCTCTATCAGCAGCTACCTTCATGTCTTCATCATCTACCAGCAGCCCTTACCCAGCAGCTACCTTCATGTCTTCATCATCCTCTATCAGCAGCTACCTTCATGTCTTCATCATCCTCTACCAGCAGCTACCTTCATGTCTTCATCATCTATCAGCAGCTACCTTCATGTCTTCATCATCATCTACCAGCAGCTACCTTCATGTCTTCATCCTCTACCAGCAGCTACCTTCATGTCTTCATCATCTTCTACCAGCAGCTACCTTCATGTCTTCATCATCCTCTATCAGCAGCTACCTTCATGTCTTCATCATCCTCTACCAGCAGCTACCTTCATGTCTTCATCATCTACCAGCAGCTACCTTCATGTCTTCATCATCCTCTACCAGCAGCTACCTTCATGTCTTCATCATCTACCAGCAGCTACCTTCATGTCTTCATCATCCTCTATCAGCAGCTACCTTCATGTCTTCATCATCCTCTACCAGCAGCTACCTTCATGTCTTCATCATCTACCAGCAGCTACCTTCATGTCTTCATCATCCTCTACCAGCAGCTACCTTCATGTCTTCATCATCTTCTACCAGCAGCTACCTTCATGTCTTCATCATCCTCTACCAGCAGCTACCTTCATGTCTTCATCATCTACCAGCAGCTACCTTCATGTCTTCATCATCCTCTACCAGCAGCTACCTTCATGTCTTCATCATCATCTACCAGCAGCTACCTTCATGTCAAAGTCAAAGTCAAAGTAACTTTATTTGTCAATATCTACAATGTTCACACATATATAGAAATTGAAATTGCGTTTTCTCTTCAACTACAGTTAGACGGGGAGACACCTTCAAATTGCACAATAAACAACGATAAATAGAAGAGGCCTAAAATATAAATAGTATAAAAATAAAAGTAAAAACAATGAGGAAAGAATAAAGTGACTGAAGTACAGTACTTAAATTATTTAACGGCACTAGAGGACTTGTGGAAGGTGCAGTTAGTGCTGATGAGGTGGATGATATGTGAATGTCAGGGATCAGCAGAGCAGGAGGGCAACGGGGCAGCAAGAGGGGAGGGGGGGCAGGGATGGGAGAGAGTTCAGCTTCCTGAGGGCAACGGGGCAGCAGGAGGGGAGGGGGGGCAGGGATGGGAGAGAGTTCAGCTTCCTGACAGCCTGGAGGAGAAAACTGTCTCTGAGTCTGCTGGTCCTGGCCTGAAGACTGCGTAGTCTTCTCCCAGATGGAAGCAGACTGAAGGAGCTGTGGGATGGATGGGTGGGGTCAGCTGCAATGCAGAGGGCCTTTCGGGTGAGGCGGGTGTTGTAGAGGTCCTGGAGGGAGGGGAGGGGGGCACCGATGATCCTCTCAGCTGCCCTCACGATGCGTTGGAGGGATTTCCGGCAGGACGCGTTGCAGGCGCCATACCACACCGTGATGCAGCTGGTGAGGATGCTCTCCACGGCGCCTCTGTAAAAAGTGTGCATGATGGGGGGAGGGACTTTAGCTTTCTTCAGCTTTCGGAGGAAGTAGAGACGCTGCTGTGATTTCCCAGCCAGTGATGTGATGTTCTCTGACCAGGAGAGGTTGTCTGTGATGTTACACCCAGGAACTTGGTGCTGCTCCTCTTTCCACCGTAGTGTTGTTGATGGTCAGAGGAGCATGCTGGGTGTGCGCTCTCCTGAAATCTACAACCATCTCCTTCGTCTTCTCCACGTTCAGGAGGAGGTTATGGTCTCTGCACCAACCAGCCAGGTGGCTCACCTCACTCCTGTAGTTAGTCTCATCGCCGCTCCTGATGAGACCCACCACTAGGGTTGTGCCGATGGACGATATCATCGTCCATCGTGATGGGTGACTGACATCCCGATGGAGAGACCACCATCGTGATGCCACGCCCCCGCCACGTTGCGAGTGGACCCCATAAGCCGCGGTTACATGAACAAAATATCTTGATAGGATCAATGGTCGGATTAGAATCCAACCGTGTACATGGGCCCAGAAAAATGTTTTCAGAATATAAAAACGTTCACTAAGGTCACACTTGACGTCGGAATAAATCATTCGCACATGCGCAGTAGGGTTTGAAAACCGGAAGGATATAAATTCCGCCGAGCGGCTTTTTTTTTTCAAACTTTATTGAATGTAACAATTCAATACAAAACGACAGCGCCGAGCGGCTATATTCATTGACATGTCAGCTCGGTAATATACGAGACGATCTTCTAAACGTGCTTTTAATAATGTTACGGTGATTATGAAACACCTGTTCGCTCATTATTTGAATTTTAATCCGTGTGGTCAGTGCTTTTTCTGAACAAAGCCAGGATTAGCAGTATGCTAACACAGGCTAACAACATTAGCTTTGGGTGGCGCTGCATGCTGGCTGCACGTTAAACATGTAAGAATTACATCCACCTTTATTAAATCGGGAGACGACTGGAAACACAAATCCACGTGATTGTTTGAATGTTTTCTAAGGACTGAGCGACATTTCTGCTTTGAAGCTCAAACCGCTGTGTCTGCTGACGATCCGAGCTGTGCTCAGACACACACTTTTAGACCCGGTTCTGAGTTCGGTAGCTCGTACCCCTGGAGCTGCGGGACGGATCGCAGTCTTAAATCTCCCACACATACCGCTCATGTACACCCCCCCTTCCCATCAAACACAAAGCTGTAAGTCTGCACTCCGCCGGTCCACTTCGCTAGTTAAGTGCAGGAGCGGACTACTTCCTTTCTATTTTGTTTGTTACTTTTTTGTTGAAGTCACTTCCCTCAGTTTATACTGGATCATCGCGGATGAGTCATTAGTTGGGAAATAAAATGAAAAAAGCAAAATAACGAATAGCAGTTATACAAGAACGAAAAATGTAAAAAAAAAAAAAAAATACCCCCCCCCCCCCCCCCCCCCGACGATGTCATCGTCCATCCCGATGGTTGACAGCAAACATCGTCAACGGCCAATTTAGGGGACATCGCCCAACCCTACCCACCACTGTGGTGTCATCAGCAAATTTAACGTAAATGTTGGAGCTGTGTGTCGGAGTGCAGTCGTGGGTCAGCAGGGTAAAGAGGAGGGGGCTCAGCACACATCCCTGGGGAGCCCCCGTGTTCATCATGATGGTGCTGGATGTGTTGGTGCCGACTCGCACTGCTTGTGGTCTCCCCGTCAGGAAGTCCAGCAGCCAGTTGCACATAGGTGTATTGAGCCCCAGCTGAGCCAGTTTGTGAGTGAGCTGCTGGGGGATGATGGTGTTGAATGCTGAGCTGAAGTCAATGAACAGCATCCTGACATATGAGTCCTTATTCTCCAGGTGAGTGAGTGCGGAGTGAAGAGCAGTTGAGATGGCGTCCTCTGTTGAACGGTTGGACCGATAGGCAAACTGAAATGGGTCCAGGGAGGGGGGCAGGACAGACTTGATGTGCCGCATGACTAGCCGTTCGAAGCTCTTCATGATGATGGGGGTCAGAGCAACCGGACGGTAGTCATTAAAGCAGGAGGGAGATGGCTTTTTTGGGACGGGTATGATGGTGGCCGCTCTGAAGCATGTGGGGATGACAGCCTGACTCAGGGAGATGTTGAAGATGTCTGTGAAGACATCAGCCAGTTCCCCCGCACAGTCTCTCAGCACCCGACCAGGGATGTTGTCTGGTCCTGGGGCTTTTCGTGCATTGATCCTGCTGAGGGATCTCCTCACGCTGTCTGAAGACAGCGACAGCACCTGGTCACCAGGAGAGGGTGGAGTTTTCTGGGCCGTCGTGCTGTTCGCAGCCTCAAAGCGAGCGTAGAAGGAGTTCAGATCATTTAGCAGGGAGATGGAGCTGTCGCATGTCTGTGGGGGAGGTTTGTAGTCTGTGATGGTCCGAAGTCCACGCCACAGGCTCTGGGTGTCTCTGCTGTCGCTGAAGTGATGGGCGATCCTCCTGGAATATTGTCTCTTGGCTTCTCTGATGCCGCGGGTCAGGTTGGCCCTAGCTGTCCTCAAGGCCACCTCGTCTCCAGCTCTGAAGGCAGCATTACGGACCTTCAGGAGTCTGTAGACTTCTCCTGTTAGCCACGGCTTCTGGTTTGCCCGGACCGTGATGGTCTTAGTTACTGTGACATCATCAACACACTTGGCGATGTAGGCAGTAACAGTCTGAGTACTCCTGGAGGTCTGTGGTGTTGTTGCTTGTTGCAGCCTGCTTGAACATGTTCCAGTCTGTGGAGCTGAAACAGTCTTGGAGAGCTTCTGATGACCCCTCTGGCCACACCCGTATGCTTTTCCTAACTGGTCTGGCCCCTTTCCTAGGGGTCTGTGTGCAGGCATTAGCATCACAGTGATGTGGTCTGAAGACCCAAGGTGGGGGAGGGCTTTGTAGGCTCCTCTCTGTGGGGTGTAAACACAGTCCAGTGTATTGTCTCCACGTGTTGGAAAGTTAATGTGTTGATAAAGTTTTGGGAACACACTTTTGGGGTCTGCGTGATTAAAATCCCCCGCCATGATGAGAAATGCGTCTGGGTTTGCAGTCTGCTGCTCGCTGATCTGTAGGTGCAGGTCATGCAGTGCCTCCTTCCTGCTGTCGTTGTTGGCGCTGGGGGTGAAATATACTGCAACAAGCAATATTGCTGTATATTCCCTCGGAAGGTAGAACGGTCGACACTTTATGATCATAAACTCCAGCAGATCTGAGCATTGTGTGGCGACCACAACAGCATCGCGGCAATAAGAGTTGTTGATGTAAACACAGAGACCGCCGCCTCGCTTTTTCCCCGCGAGCAGCCGGTCCGCTCGGTAGCATGTTAGCTGGTCGAGTTGAATAGCATTTTCCGTGATGCTGTTATTCAGCCAAGTTTCAGTGAGAACAAAAACACAGCAGTCCTTAGCCCACCTCCGAGTGGAGCGCAGTAGATGAATGTCGTCCAGCTTGTTGTCCAGAGAGCGAACATTTGCCAGAATGATGGAGGGGATGGCTGGCTTGAACGGGTTGGCCGCTAGCCTAGCTCGAATGCCGCCGCGTTTACCCCTCTTCTGTTTCCTCGCCCGCCGCTTGTGGCGCGTCCAGTGCGGGGGAGGTGCAGTCGTGGGGGACGGTGATTGTTCAGGCCTCCGGAGCAGACCCGCGTCCTGCAGTGCGTTAAGGTCCGCGACGTTTAGCTGCAAATTCGTGGTTTGCTTGATGTAAAGCAGAAACTCACGGTTGTATGTCCGGATAGCTCTCAAACGGAGCGAAGGAAACTTACAAAAACAATAACATTCCGATTTACAAAAACAAGAAAAAGATTTACAAAAACAAGAAAACGCCATTTTAACTGAAAAGAGAGAAGCCGCTGCGTCCGCACGCGCCGCCAGAAGAATTCAATGTCTTCATGTCTTCATCATCCTCTATCAGCAGCTACCTTCATGTCTTCATCATCTACCAGCAGCTACCTTCATGTCTTCATCATCTACCAGCAGCTACCTTCATGTCTTCATCATCCTCTACCAGCAGCTACCTTCATGTCTTCATCATCTACCAGCAGCTACCTTCATGTCTCCATCATCATCTACCAGCAGCTACCTTCATGTCTTCATCATCTTCTACCAGCAGCTACCTTCATGTCTTCATCATCCTCTACCAGCAGCTACCTTCATGTCTTCATCATCTACCAGCAGCTACCTTCATGTCTTCATCATCTACCAGCAGCTACCTTCATGTCTTCATCATCATCTACCAGCAGCTACCTTCATGTCTTCATCATCTACCAGCAGCTACCTTCATGTCTTCATCATCCTCTACCAGCAGCTACCTTCATTCATGTCTTCATCATCATCTACCAGCAGCTACCTTCATGTCTTCATCATCCTCTACCAGCAGCTACCTTCATGTCTTCATCATCTACCAGCAGCTACCTTCATGTCTTCATCATCATCTACCAGCAGCTACCTTCATGTCTTCATCATCCTCTACCAGCAGCTACCTTCATGTCTTCATCATCCTCTACCAGCAGCTACCTTCATGTCTTCATCATCTACCAGCAGCTACCTTCATGTCTTCATCATCATCTACCAGCAGCTACCTTCATGTCTTCATCATCCTCTACCAGCAGCTACCTTCATGTCTTCATCATCTACCAGCAGCTACCTTCATGTCTTCATCATCATCTACCAGCAGCTACCTTCATGTCTTCATCATCTACCAGCAGCTACCTTCATGTCTTCATCATCCTCTACCAGCAGCTACCTTCATTCATGTCTTCATCATCATCTACCAGCAGCTACCTTCATGTCTTCATCATCCTCTACCAGCAGCTACCTTCATGTCTTCATCATCTACCAGCAGCTACCTTCATGTCTTCATCATCCTCTACCAGCAGCTACCTTCATGTCTTCATCATCCTCTACCAGCAGCTACCTTCATGTCTTCATCATCATCTACCAGCAGCTACCTTCATGTCTTCATCATCCTCTACCAGCAGCTACCTTCATGTCTTCATCATCCTCTACCAGCAGCTACCTTCATGTCTTCATCATCATCTACCAGCAGCTACCTTCATGTCTTCATCATCATCTACCAGCAGCTACCTTCATGTCTTCATCACCCTCTACCAGCAGCTACTTTCATGTCTTCATCATCCTCTATCAGCAGCTACCTTCATGTCTTCATCATCCTCTACCAGCAGCTACTTTCATGTCTTCATCATCCTCTACCAGCAGCTACTTTCATGTCTTCATCATCCTCTACCAGCAGCTACCTTCATGTCTTCATCATCCTCTACCAGCAGCTACTTTCAGGTCTTCATCATCCTCTACCAGCAGCTACCTTCATGTCTTCATCATCCTCTACCAGCAGCTACCTTCATGTCTTCATCATCCTCTACCAGCAGCTACCTTCATGTCTTCATCATCCTCTACCAGCAGCTACCTTCATGTCTTCATCACCCTCTACCAGCAGCTACTTTCATGTCTTCATCATCCTCTATCAGCAGCTACCTTCATGTCTTCATCATCCTCTACCAGCAGCTACTTTCATGTCTTCATCATCCTCTACCAGCAGCTACTTTCATGTCTTCATCATCCTCTACCAGCAGCTACCTTCATGTCTTCATCATCCTCTACCAGCAGCTACTTTCAGGTCTTCATCATCCTCTACCAGCAGCTACCTTCATGTCTTCATCATCCTCTACCAGCAGCTACCTTCATGTCTTCATCATCCTCTACCAGCAGCTACCTTCATGTCTTCATCATCCTCTACCAGCAGCTACCTTCATGTCTTCATCATCCTCTACCAGCAGCTACCTTCATGTCTTCATCATCCTCTACCAGCAGCTACCTTCATGTCTTCATCATCTACCAGCAGCTACCTTCATGTCTTCATCATCATCTACCAGCAGCTACCTTCATGTCTTCATCATCTTCTACCAGCAGCTACCTTCATGTCTTCATCATCCTCTACCAGCAGCTACCTTCATGTCTTCATCATCCTCTACCAGCAGCTACCTTCATGTCTTCATCATCATCTACCAGCAGCTACCTTCATGTCTTCATCATCTTCTACCAGCAGCTACCTTCATGTCTTCATCATCCTCTACCAGCAGCTACTTTCATGTCTTCATCATCCTCTATCAGCAGCTACCTTCATGTCTTCATCATCCTCTACCAGCAGCTACCTTCATGTCTTCATCATCCTCTACCAGCAGCTACCTTCATGTCTTCATCATCCTCTACCAGCAGCTACCTTCATGTCTTCATCATCCTCTACCAGCAGCTACCTTCATGTCTTCATCATCCTCTACCAGCAGCTACCTTCATGTCTTCATCATCCTCTACCAGCAGCTACCTTCATGTCTTCATCATCCTCTACCAGCAGCCACCTTCATGTCTTCATCATCTACCAGCAGCTACCTTCATGTCTTCATCATCCTCTACCAGCAGCTACCTTCATGTCTTCATCATCCTCTACCAGCAGCTACCTTCATGTCTTCATCATCCTCTACCAGCAGCCACCTTCATGTCTTCATCATCCTCTACCAGCAGCTACCTTCATGTCTTCATCATCTTCTACCAGCAGCTACCTTCATGTCTTCATCATCTACCAGCAGCTACCTTCATGTCTTCATCATCCTCTACCAGCAGCTACCTTCATGTCTTCATCATCATCTACCAGCAGCTACCTTCATGTCTTCATCATCATCTACCAGCAGCTACCTTCATGTCTTCATCATCTACCAGCAGCTACCTTCATGTCTTCATCATCTTCTACCAGCAGCTACCTTCATGTCTTCATCATCCTCTATCAGCAGCTACCTTCATGTCTTCATCATCCTCTACCAGCAGCCACCTTCATGTCTTCATCATCATCTACCAGCAGCTACCTTCATGTCTTCATCATCCTCTACCAGCAGCCACCTTCATGTCTTCATCATCATCTACCAGCAGCTACCTTCATGTCTTCATCATCTTCTACCAGCAGCTACCTTCATGTCTTCATCATCTTCTACCAGCAGCTACCTTCATGTCTTCATCATCTTCTACCAGCAGCTACCTTCATGTCTTCATCATCCTCTACCAGCAGCCACCTTCATGTCTTCATCATCCTCTACCAGCAGCTACCTTCATGTCTTCATCATCCTCTACCAGCAGCCACCTTCATGTCTTCATCATCATCTACCAGCAGCTACCTTCATGTCTTCATCATCTACCAGCAGCTACCTTCATGTCTTCATCATCATCTACCAACAGCTACCTTCATGTCTTCATCATCCTCTACCAGCAGCCACCTTCATGTCTTCATCATCATCTACCAGCAGCTACCTTCATGTCTTCATCATCTACCAGCAGCTACCTTCATGTCTTCATCATCCTCTACCAGCAGCCACCTTCATGTCTTCATCATCCTCTACCAGCAGCTACCTTCATGTCTTCATCATCTACCAGCAGCTACCTTCATGTCTTCATCATCCTCTACCAGCAGCTACCTTCATGTCTTCATCATCCTCTACCAGCAGCTACCTTCATGTCTTCATCATCTACCAGCAGCCACCTTCATGTCTTCATCATCTACCAGCAGCTACCTTCATGTCTTCATCATCATCTACCAACAGCTACCTTCATGTCTTCATCATCCTCTACCAGCAGCTACCTTCATGTCTTCATCATCTACCAGCAGCTACCTTCATGTCTTCATCATCCTCTACCAGCAGCTACCTTCATGTCTTCATCATCATCTACCAACAGCTACCTTCATGTCTTCATCATCTACCAGCAGCTACCTTCATGTCTTCATCATCCTCTACCAGCAGCTACCTTCATGTCTTCATCATCCTCTACCAGCAGCTACCTTCATGTCTTCATCATCCTCTACCAGCAGCTACCTTCATGTCTTCATCATCTACCAGCAGCCACCTTCATGTCTTCATCATCCTCTACCAGCAGCTACCTTCATGTCTTCATCATCCTCTACCAGCAGCTACCTTCATGTCTTCATCATCCTCTACCAGCAGCTACCTTCATGTCTTCATCATCCTCTACCAGCAGCTACCTTCATGTCTTCATCATCTACCAGCAGCCACCTTCATGTCTTCATCATCTACCAGCAGCTACCTTCATGTCTTCATCATCCTCTACCAGCAGCTACCTTCATGTCTTCATCATCATCTACCAGCAGCTACCTTCATGTCTTCATCATCTACCAGCAGCTACCTTCATGTCTTCATCATCTACCAGCAGCTACCTTCATGTCTTCATCATCTTCTACCAGCAGCTACCTTCATGTCTTCATCATCCTCTATCAGCAGCTACCTTCATGTCTTCATCATCCTCTACCAGCAGCCACCTTCATGTCTTCATCATCATCTACCAGCAGCTACCTTCATGTCTTCATCATCCTCTACCAGCAGCCACCTTCATGTCTTCATCATCATCTACCAGCAGCTACCTTCATGTCTTCATCATCTTCTACCAGCAGCTACCTTCATGTCTTCATCATCTTCTACCAGCAGCTACCTTCATGTCTTCATCATCTTCTACCAGCAGCTACCTTCATGTCTTCATCATCCTCTACCAGCAGCCACCTTCATGTCTTCATCATCCTCTACCAGCAGCTACCTTCATGTCTTCATCATCCTCTACCAGCAGCCACCTTCATGTCTTCATCATCATCTACCAGCAGCTACCTTCATGTCTTCATCATCTACCAGCAGCTACCTTCATGTCTTCATCATCATCTACCAACAGCTACCTTCATGTCTTCATCATCCTCTACCAGCAGCCACCTTCATGTCTTCATCATCATCTACCAGCAGCTACCTTCATGTCTTCATCATCTACCAGCAGCTACCTTCATGTCTTCATCATCCTCTACCAGCAGCTACCTTCATGTCTTCATCATCATCTACCAGCAGCTACCTTCATGTCTTCATCATCTACCAGCAGCTACCTTCATGTCTTCATCATCCTCTACCAGCAGCTACCTTCATGTCTTCATCATCTTCTACCAGCAGCTACCTTCATGTCTTCATCATCATCTACCAGCAGCTACCTTCATGTCTTCATCATCCTCTACCAGCAGCTACCTTCATGTCTTCATCATCTACCAGCAGCTACCTTCATGTCTTCCTTTTCTGCATCCACAATCCTCTCTGGTGTTCCTCTAGACTTAGCAGCTTTCAGTCTCTCCTCTGGACATGTCCCAACCATCCCTTTGACGTCCTGATTCCTGATCCGTCCTGGTCCCTCCCAAAGAGAACCTCAGCACCTTCCTCTCTGCTTCCTGTCTTCCTCAGAATCTCTAGGAAACAGCATGGCTGCTCTCTCCACACTTTTCTACACCTTTCCTTTAATTTCAGCTGAAACTCTTTTCTGACACTTTTCTCCAGCCATTCCAACCTGCCTGCACTCTTCTTCACTTCTTTTTCACTCTCTCCATTCCTCTGGACTTTTGGACATGTTCTCCATCTTACAGCCGCTAAACTTCATTCCTCTCCTTTCCAGGACAAATCTCAACCTCTCTAGCTTCTCCTCCACCTGTTCTCTGCTCTCACAACAAATCACAGTATCGTCTGCAAACATCATAATCCATGGTGGTTCCTGTCTAACCTCATCTGTCAGTCTGTCCATCACCACCGTAGACAGGAAGTGGCTCAGAGCGGATCCCTGATGTAATCCCACCTCCACCTAGTACTCCTCTTTCCCTCCTACAGCACCCCCCCACTGTCTTACAGTCCTCATGCATGTCCTGCTCTGACATCCTCCTGTCAGTCCAGACGTCCTCATACGTTACCACACGTCCTCTCTGGACATAAACTTTCTGCTGATCTACATAGACAGTGTCTCTCTGACCTTCTCTTCTCTGTCTACATCCTCAAAGCAAAGATTACAACTGTACTTCTCTTTCTGGGCATGAAACCATCCTGCTGCTCACAAATGTTCACGTCTGCTCTTCTTCTAGCTACTGTTTCCCATCACTTCATTGTTTGGTTCATCATCTTTATTCCTCTGTAGTTATCACAGCTCTGCACACCTCCCTATTCTTATGGACTCCATCATCACACTTCTCCTTCCCTCAGGAATCTTCTCACCCAGTCAGAAACTCCCTCCATCTCTCCTAGACACTTCCATACCTGCACAGGTGTGTCATGCCCCCCCCCTCACTTCCCATATACTATTCTTTGTTACTTCCTGCTCTACAACAGTCACCGCTTCTGTTCTTTCTTCTCTCTCATTTCCTTCATTCATCAACTCCTCAAAGTATTCTCTCCATCTTTCCATTAAGCTACTGACACCTGTCAATAAATTACCATCCCTGTCCTTAATCACCATAACCTGCTGCAGGTCCTTCCCATCTCGGTCTCGCTGCCTTGCTCATCTGTATCGGTCAGTCTCTCTGTCTTTACTACTAAACCTAGCATACAAGTCATTATAAGCCCCTTGTTTGGCCTTTAACAAACTATTTTATAGTTGTGTGTTATGAATGCAGACAGAAAGTGTCTAACGGGTAAAAGCTCAGTGACAGAAGTCTGAACAAAGTCCAGCTCAAGAAGAAAATAAAAGTACAGAAAGGTCGGAAGACAGAACAAAATGGGAGGAGAGCAGAACACAGTCCATTTTAAAACTGACCACACATTTAAAAACATGAGCAGTTTGAACCGGCCAACACCGAACCGAGACCACAGTCCATCAGATCTACGGCCAAGCAGCGAATGGAGGATCCTGACGGACACAGGAATGAATCTGGCAGATGCCGTGTGTCTGCATCTGCCTCATGCATACAGGGGTCTCTAACCATAAATACGTCAAGATAAAAGCAGCCAACACAGAAAAAAACAGGAAGATCTATTTTTTTAGCACTTGTGTGCAACAGAAGCTGAAATTGGGATATTCTCAAACCTGACGACTGTCCTGCAAAATAAGGGCTTAGACTGGTGACTTACTGGAAGGCATGGTGTACGTGTCCTCTTCATCAACTATCTCGGCATAGTCATCAGTCTCTGAAATGTTAGAAGACACAAACAGTGTCAACAAGCTGAACGACGTACATGGTGTCAGCCAAAAGCAGCAAAAAGGCAGAAATGAAGCAAGCGGCTGACAGGTTTCAGCAGCCCTGGCTTCACCCACACAGCCTCGCTTTCTTCTCTCACACAAACACTTGGCAGAAAGCGTCAGCTTAGCATGGCTGCTGAATTTCTGTTTGTGCGAGAGCAGCTGGAGGAGGAGCCGCGGGGAAAAAACGACAAGCAGAGGCCAAGATTTCAAAGAGGAAAACAGATCCACAAAATAGTGAAAACGGCCAAAAGAAAAGGGTGAATAAAAGATGAAGGAAAGGCAGCCATCGGGAGGAAACCTGAAGGTCGACAGAAACCAGCAGGGCGGAAAAAGGGGGGCAGCCAGCAGGAAAAGAGGAAAACCGGAGTCTTTCCTAACCAGATGGAGGAGTTTAAAACCAAATCAGCGTGCAGACTCAGCTGTTGGAAACTAAAAAGCTTCCCTCTGCAGGAATCTTTTAGCTTGACATGTATCTCCTGAAGCCAACTTTTAGGAGAAACTACCAGCCATGAAAGTAAAGCCCACAAGAAGGAATCAGTGCAACGTCCAAAAGTGTTAGTGTATGTCTGAGCATAAGTGAGCATCAACCATGGAAGTTAGAACAGAAACAACCGCTGCTCCCAGAATTTCAACCAAAGTTTGAATTTGGACTCCAGATGTTGAAAAAAACCAGAATTTCAGTTTGAACCAAAGAGTCGTGTCTTTGATTTAATGCTTGTAAAATACCAGTTATGTTTCACATTAACACAGAAAAGCCTCTAACGAGGTTCCAGAAAGATCTGAAGTAAGAAACTATTTCCAGAAAACTGGAATGGTGTGTGATGGATTCCCTCTCCTCTTCACTTCCAGCTGTATTTAAACAATAAATGCTAAATGTCCTTTTTCCTGGTCAGAAACCCGAGTCTGCATGTTTTCTGACAGATTCTACAGATCCTGTCAGTCTGCATCAGTGAGATCTTGCTGGTCGACTGCAGGCAGAAATGCAGGCGTTCATGAATCCAAGTCTCCCTGCTGGAGTGTGAAGCTGTGATAGCGCCAGCAGATAATTGTTCCAGTGTGCATGTGAAGACAAACCTCTGCAGAGGAAAACAACCGGCTTCTCCCTGCTGCTAATGCTCTTGACTGTTCTTTACATTCTGTGGAAAGTCCTTTCATTCTAACTAAAACGTGTCTCACATTGAAAACTCAAAGGGTCCAGGGATGGCCATAGAACCAAAGACACTAGAGTAAGCTCAATCCTGGTGCTGCTTGTGGGACGGGACAAGGACAGAGACAGTGGACAGACGGATAAACGGCTTCACTTTACCGTCCCCACTAAGATCTTCTGCTGGTTCCAGGACAGCATGCAGGAAACAGGAGGATGAAACCGGCAAAGAAGTGAGAGAAGCAGAGAACAGAAGAGGAGGAGAAAAGGAGGTTAGACACACACATGGAGAGCTGTGCAGCATCAAAAAGTCCAAAACTTAGCAAGCAGTTAGTTTAAGCTCAAACACATGAGGAGGAATAGAATTGACAGGCTCCAGTGCTGCACAGCAAACAAAGCAGGAAGGTCCTGGAGAGCAGATCTAGTGCTGGTTTCCATGAGTCCTGGGAAAAAGAAGCTCTAAAAGAGTCAGAGCTTCTGTCCAGACCGAGTATGAAAGTCCCACTAAAGCGCTGCATTGATCCACAACAGAGGAAAACGAAGACAGACGTCCAGCAACAGGGAGGACTTCACACAACTGCATGTGTCTGGCTTCATGTTCGTGCTGTAGAAATGTCCACTGGACATGTCATCCCCCTAAATATCTGCTGTTATTTTACAGACAGTTTCTCAAAGGGAAACCCAGAATGCAGCAGCATCCCTGTCTGTTCTAGCAGCTCTACTTCTGTGATGGAGAACAGAAGAAAGCAAATATATCAAAGAAAAGAGATATTTTTAAACTAGAAAGTCCCATTGATCACACAAAGCCTCACCTTTTATGTTTGATACTTTCAGATCAATGTTCCCTGTTACTGGGATCAAAACACATGGGATTTCATGCAATCCATCAAAGCAATCAAACAAAGCAATCAAGACAAGGGCAGCGTGTAACCAAAGAGCATCATTTCCAACCCGAGCAGATGGTGAATTCAAACATTTAGGATTTCCTTTGTGATGCAGAAATCTCTGGCAAACAACCAAAGTATTATTTCATCCACAGACAAACATCCGGCTGGGATGGACTCCACTCATGAGATCCATCAGCTCTCGGGTCAGTTCTGGTGCACATGCTCCTAACAGACGGTACCAGCCCGCTGCCCATCGGAGCACAGAACAAAGGGGAGGAGCAAGCGCCGACGTTTGATTGGCTTCGGAGGACAGGATGTCTCCACTCCTTCAACCAGTAGGGTGGGAAAGACGACCAGAACGAGGAAGAAAAACGGGCAAATGGATGCAAGTGGATGGAGAGAGGAGAGGAAGACAAGAAGGAGAAGTAAAGAGAAATCTGTGAGAAAAACAGCAAAGCACTGGAAGACTTACCCGAGACGGAAATAGTCCGTACACCACTTTTCACTGCTTCTAGCTTTTTCTCGTTATTGGACAGTCTGAAGACAAAAAGAGCCGTTAATTCTGCCGTTCCAAGGGATAAAAACATCCCAACAGTCCTTAAGAAACCAGAGGTAAACAGAGAAAAAGCCTAGTCCTGCTCTTTGTTCTGCTGTTACATCAGGAACAAGAGCAGGCCAGTGTTTAGGAAACCTGAAGTGGAAAATATTTGGCCCCTAAACCTACTTCCTTATTTGAGCAAAGACACAGAGTGGAGGAAAAACGCCTCGGCGGGAATCTGAACCCACCTGAGACAGAAAATGGGCAAAAATGAAGCTTTGAAGGTTTTTGAGCTTGAAAATGTCCTAAAACATTCAAACGCCATGTAAATTAGAGTTCAAATAAGATCTAAAAGTGATTAATATCCAGGTCAGCTCAAAGAAAAAAGATCAAAATGCTCACATTATGTCTACATTTCAGGGTTATGGACTTTTAACACTAGAACGGCCGTAGGGCAGCCATTTGGCTTTTCTACCTACAATGTCCAAGAGACAGCCAAGTGGCTGGATTGGTTAAAATTTGCATGCCCAAAGAGCAGCCTTCAACATAGTTTGCACATGAACAGCACAGCCATTAGGTTGTTCTTTTGGCACGCAAAAAGGACAAGCTAAGTGGCTGCGCAGGTTTTCACTATTTCCCCTCACCCCTGTCACTTTTAGTAAGAGGTCACCACAGTTTGGTTTTTCTTTTTTTGCTGAGATCTATCGTTCATGCACAAGAGACACTTCTTTACAGACATAATACTGAAATGTTCAAGCAAAGAAATCCTGTGGTCAAAGTGATATCTTCAACCCACTACTTGTCTGCACATACTTGATACTGCCCCACAATCTCCTTTCTGCATTTGCCACAGGTATACTTGTAGCAATCAACAAAGCGCACTGTGGCATTATTGTTCTTGTACTGACCATGCACCTGGCACATTGGCCTTTTCCCTTTGCCAGGTGTGGGAGCTTGTCACCAAACATGGTATTCCTTTTTCGCCTTCTCAGCTCCCGCATGTACCTGTGTGAGGTTTTTTACTGATTCTGGAAGCTCCCAGCTAATCTTGCCTGGGTTGAAAGACCCCCAAACATTGGAGATCGCAGGAAACCTGTCCATCGCAACTCGTTCCATGCATGTGCCCTTGTTATCAAAGTGTAAATGCCGCATGATGTCTTTGAAGTTGTTTTGGAGATCAGTGGATTTTCTATTTTCACCGACCACATTCTATCTCGCAGCTTGCATTTTGCATAGATGAAAATTTTATCCCTCCCTCACAAGGAGGATGACAATGAACCCCAATAGTTCAGGGAGAACCATGAACCAGCTGTCGTCTTTTGTCTGACGTCCATGCTGATCAGTACAGTCCCGAATAGTCTGAAGCATGACGTGAGGAAACATAGGAAACTCTGTAAGCGTGTCGACACCGTACTTCTGACCAAAACAGTAGGCTCTTCCTCAGCAGTGTAACATTCAACTCTGCTGTGATGGAGAGGCCTCCCAACCTTTTATTCATGCCACATTGTGCCATCTTTTGGCTTTTTTGTTGGCACAGTGTGTGTCTCCAGTCGTCCTCTCTTTTCTGAGGCAGTGAAATCTCCTCATCTGTGATCTGATTTCTTAGATCTGAGCAATGAAGACCTTCAGCAATGTAAAGATATAATGTTTCACCTGTTTATTTTAAATTTTATTGTTTTTAGTTGAATTCTAGTTGAAACTATAAATTCCAAAACATGTCAAATAGGCCTCCTTTGCCCCCCAAGTCCAAGAAACATGTGGTTAAATAAATGACTCTAAATTTTTCCTAGGTGTGTATGAGTGTGCCTGGTTATTTATCTATGTGGCCCTGCAATGGACTGGTGACCCATCCAGGGTGTACCCCCTCCCCAGTTGCCTGTGACTAGCTGGGATGTGCTCCAGCAGACCCCTGTGATCCTGACCAGGATGAGCAGGCACAGAAATGAATGGAAAGACAACTGCTAGAATCAGCCAATGAGAACAAGATGTTTATGAAATCTTATCAGAAGAAATATCTGTCTGAGTCCCGCTGAAGGAATATTTCTTTTCCCTCTGAGTCAAATGGGTTGACTTGCTCCAGGATAATTTTAATGTCTGCTCAGTGTTGTAAAATTTAGGCATCTTGGTTTTTCAGTTGACACACTGGGAGTCAAAGTTTGTCAGAGCTTGGAGGCTCTTTGGAAGCAGAATACCTCCCCCACCCTGATCTGAGTGAAGAATGTGGTTAGCTAGGACACTGAAATGTCTTCATCCAGATGATCAGGTAGTTAGTGCTGCATTTACAAATGAAAGGTGGCTAATTGTAGGCTGTTGAATTAGTCATTTTGAGCCACCCAGCCTTTTGGCTGTGCTCTGGACGCTGCAGGGGGAGTGAAAAATCCTGGGCGTTCTAGTGTTAAAATGTAAAAACTACGTGAAATCTTTGGTAAAGGTTTAACACCTTTTGAACTTTTTAATAAATTTGACACCTTCATAATTATTGGTTGGGAGGCAGAAATAATCAAAGATGAAATTTACAAAAACAGGTTTTTCTCAAGAAGACATACATTTTCTGCTTTAAGCTTGAACTATAACAAAATGTATTCATTCAACTTTTTGTTAACAAAAATGAAAAAACAAAAAGGAACCGACCAAATGAGGAAATATCTGCAGGATTTGTACTGTTCTGCAGTTGCAGTGTGCTGAGGATCTGCTGGAAGTGGAGGAACTGTTAGGAAACACCAGCATAGAAATGTTCTTACTTTGGAATGGAAGGTAGCGCTCTCTCGCCCTCTGCAGGACAAACACAGACATCACCTTTAAACAGCAAGTAGAACCATAAAGCTGCTCTGGAATATTACCCACAAATCACTGCAGGAAGCACAGTTTCCCTTCTACACACTAAATAGATTTAAATAAAATTAAAGTAGCTCCAAGAGCAAAGACACACTACTGCTTGACGTAGCTGTAAAGCTCTGAGTGATTGTTCTGTGGCCTGGTTGTTAAGGTGGAATGACTCGGTACCTTTAGGAATTCTCACAATGAATGAGTGCGTTTCCATGGAGACGAGTCGGCAGTAGCCGTCAATCAAGTCTGCTAAGTTCTCCGCCATGGTAAGTGATGCTGTCGTCACTGTGAGAGGCTGCAAAAACACAAACGCATCGGTTGTTCCAAACAGAACAGCTAACACACAACAACACAACACAGCTCTCCAGGCTGTTTTCTAAAACCAACACCACTGTTGTCATTCAATCATTTTGAATCTATGGGTGTCATAAAACTACTGAACTGGAGATAAAATATTGTATGGTTTAGAAGAAAGATTATTTGAAGGCTAAATATAGAAATAAGGTTATGGTTGGGGTTTCAGTATCAGCAGAAAAAAAGCTGTGTGGCAACATCTGTGAAGCCGAAACGTCTCCATCCACATCTGCACTAACTACCTGCAGTCCTTAAACGGATGGGACTCATTTAAGGCAGTGGTCCCCAACCTTTTTGTCACCGTGGACCGGTACAAGGCAAGGCACGTTTACCGCGGACCGGGGGAGGGGGGGGGGGGGGGGTTGAGGTGCATCGCAAGACAGACTTAACGTGGACCGGGGGTGGTATTTTCTCTTTAGTAATGATAATAACAATAATAATTATAATTTTCCCCTTGTCAAAGCAACTTTCTAAAGAAGTTTGTTTTTTGCTCATTTTGGTTGTTTGGGTTTAATTTTAGTGGGGTTTATCACCTGATGTTTGGTGTCGCGACTTTGACGCGCGTTAAGTGTGACAGATGTAACAAAGTGAATCCGGTCACTTTTCAAAATAAAACGTTTTTGTCGGAAAAAAACCAACAATAAAATGGAAATAATTTTTTCTTTCTGTGCGTCCCGGTGCAAAAATTTCCCGCGGCCCGGTGCCAAGTGTCCCGCGGCCCGGTACCGGTCCGCGGCCCGGTGGTTGGGGACCACTGATTTAAGGTAGTATGACAGGAAGAGTGTGGGCTTACCTCTGCGGCTCCCGCTACGTTCAGCTGCAACATGCCTTTGCGGTCTTTCTCCTCCATGGCCCAGTACTGGATGGACTGAACTTGAGTGAAGTTTGCTAGATGTGTGGGCTGAAAACAGACAACTGAGCATAAATCTGACTTCACTGATCAAGTTCCACCGTGTGAAGCTTCACTCACGGTTGATCCTTTATCTGTGAGGTAACTGATGCCTTCTTCTGGTCCAATGGCCAGCTCCACCTGGATCACCCAGCTGGACTGATGGAGGACAACAGTGGAAGCAAAAAGACAAAGCAGGAAAAAAGAGAAGAGGATGAGAAAGAGGAATGAAACCCAGACATCCTCTCTGCAGGAGGGGCCGACCTTCCACAATAAACATCGGCCTTCATGTGGGAACAAAACTGGAAAACCGAATAATGATGCTCATGAAGCAGAGACCTACCCCAAGGGCAATTTTGAAGAACTCCTTGTCATAGCGGCGAATTGGTGCAAGTACCTCCAAGAACTTGAGCATGCAATGCTCGTCATCTAGATTGGCCACCTGCTTAAACGTCTGCTGAATTAGCTTCCGAAGAGTTTTGGCCTGTAAAAAAATGACAAAGATCAAAGAAAATGCTCTGAGTGCCAAAGCAAACTCTAGTTTAGAGGCCAAAACTACAAGAAATCCACCAACAATCTACTGGTTTTCAGTCAGACCCAACAGAGAATTTGACTTCAGTAAAGATCAACATCTCCTTGCTAACTGAAACGTAGTCAGTTGTAGTCAAACGGACATTGAACAGTCCATTCATCATCAGTTCAGATCACATTCACGTCACAGAGCTTTCAGACTAAAGTCTAATCTATTTGAGGCTTTCTGTCGGCAGAAATAATCCCTTTACACCATTCAGCCCACAAATGAAGGCAGACACACTGCATGCACAGCTGTGAAACTATACATTCACCCGGTTCCCCTTCCCCCTAACTACAGAGGCTGCTCCATGTGTAGATTAAGATTAGGATTAGAGGGGATTTACTGGATTATCACCAGAAAGAAAGCACAGATTAGCAGCAGGTTTTCCATCAGAATTTAGGATCTATAATTAAGATCAATTAACGTCCAGATGTATGGGTGTCTGAACAGACTGGTGTTCTGTGAAGTACTAATGATTCACAGAACATAGAAGTTCTCACGCCTGTACTCTCCATTCATACTCTCTGAAATATGAAAAATCATTTTCCTTTCAAGAAAGTTTAATCTACTTTTGTTTTCAACCCCCCCCGCCAGCTGTTAACTCACTAAGCCTGAGGGATTTAACAGAACTACAACCACACCCCCCAGACACACCACGTGTGCTGGTGTGTCCGCCTGACGTCGTCACACATTTAGTGCAGGAAAAAAGGGAAAATTTTTGTTTCTGCAAACTCTAAACCCCAAACACACCTGATGGTAGAACAACCAGCTAACCAGAAAAAGGCTGGTCTCAGAGAAAAGGTCATTTCAAGAAGTAAACCTGTAAAATGTTTCAAAAATATGCAGTCATGAAGAGTAAAGAGTCACTGTGCGTCCCAGGGAGCAGCAACAGGCAGAGATCAGAAAAGAAAGCATTTCTGGGTTGTGATGAAGACGATGAAGGGTCCTTTCCTCTACTGGGATGGAATGGGAGACACCAAAGGCTGCACGGGTAACGGTTAGGGTTTAACACATTACCCAGTAGGGTTTAATGCCACACGTATATATATATTTATAAACATCCATGGGGGGTTCCTCCTCCAAGCTGGGGTCCTCTACCAGAGGCCTGGGAGCTTGAGGCTCCTGCAGTATCTTAGCTGTTCCTGTTCTTTTCTGGATTGAGATGTCTGAGATCTTTCCAGGTATCTGTTGTAGCCACTCCTCCAGCTTGGGGGTTACTGCCCCGAGTGCTCCAATTACCACAGGCACCACTGTCACCTTCACTTTCCAGGCTTTCTCCAGTTCTTCTCTGAGTCCCTGGTATTTCTCCAGTTTCTCATGTTCCTTCTTCCTGATGTTCCCATCGCTTGGCACTGCCACATCCACCACAACGGCTTTCCTCTGTTCTTTATCCACCACTAACTTTTTTTGAAAACGTCTCCATCAGTTCCTAATGGTGTAGAAAGCAGATTCATAAAAGCATTTACCCAGAATTCCAGAGGGTTACTAAGCAGAAATGTGGTGTTTCTCTGACAAACCTGAGGAATCAAAACTTTGAACTGAAAAGCTCCACCAAACCGTCTGGCCAAGCTGTCCAGATGAACAAACACGGCTCTTTGCATCAGCCCGTTTACCACCCTAACCATCTGCTCTGGGGTGGGGCGTTTGTGGGCAGAGTCCATTGAGGGAGCATAATCTCATTAAAAGACTAACCCTTACAGCTGGGGTCTGCACAACCACACAGCATGGGAGCGCCAGAAAGACAAACGCCATCTCCCCGCTAACACCTGATGACCAAAACCTAGATGTCAGCCATCATGACTCCAAAAGAATTAGGGCTTTTGATCACTTTTATTAGACTTCAATGTATTTTATTGTTCCATCTGTCAGATCCATGAATCTATAAAAACAAGGATTTACCAATGTTTTCAAGCTTTGAAGAAACCTGCCTAGATTCACTTCTCCATGCCTGAAAGAAAGCTTAGGCAGCACATGAGGGGAAGTAGACGTCAGTGATGAAAGGGGGGGGCTTGTCAGACAAAGGGGGGGCTTTAAATTAACACCTCCCCCTCCTTTGGGGTAGGAGACGGCGCCTTAAGGGTTCCATAAGAGCACAAAGCACATCGAGAGGCGTGAACAATCACAGCCCTTCGGCCTCTGCAGAGCATCTGTCCGCCTGCCGACCTCTGCGGGTCACGGAGCTTTAGACGCACACACACATGCACACACACACACACACACACACACACACACACACACACTACAGGATCCTCTGTGTAAACGTGTGCCGTATCACAGGCGCTGCTCATTATGCAGCTGAGATGTTTGCTATACGACTGCATCCAAACTGTGAAGGCCCGTACACACCGGGACGAATATTCGCCAGGCGTTATTCGCCAGCGTTTTTCGCCACGTCTTTTGTGTTCACACCCAGGCGATTTTCGCTGACGATGAGCCGACTAAACATGCAATTTCATTCCCTGACATTAGATGGCGCTGTACACAAGGTAGTCGCTTGTCACTCAGAAGAAGAGAGCCACTATTTACGCGCTTGTCAGAAGAACATGGTGAGTTTTATCGACTGGTACAAGAGCTGAAAATGTTTAATGAGCGTTTTCGGGGATATTTTAGAATGTCCGTCATTATTTCTTTGCAGCAGTGTAGCCGCTACTTGGTGTCTATCTTCTTTGCTGGTATGTGTGCTCAGAAAGGCAGTGTTGTGTTTGAGCGCCCCCAAGTTGTGTTTTACTGTAACTTCAGAAGCTCCAGACACGTGAGCAAAAGCGCCATTCTCATTGGTTGAATGGATTTCGACGCGAGGCGTCAAAAAGAAAAAACGAACCCGAGGCGTTTTTTTTTTTTGACGCTTTGACGCGTGGCGTTTTTTCGCGTCGGTGTGCACACTCTCATTGGTGCCCTTTGTTTAGTCACGAGGCGAATTTCGCCGACGAAAATCGCCGGCGAAATTCGTCCCGGTGTGTACGGGCCTTGACAGTCATCAATTCTCTTTCTGGTTCAAACTCTGTTGATGAAGCAAACTCCTACTGAGGAAACGTGGTTTCAATTCCCCGTTTCAGGGAGGAAAGGGATGGATTCTCCTGAGTGAATCCTACTCTGAACTCCACCCTGATCCTCATCTTCTTACCTTGACGGAGTCCAGCAGCTCCTTTGGGAAAAAGCGCCTTAAACCAACATCTTTCCTGAAAAGAGAAACAGACAAAGATGGAGGCCAGAGTGTTGTTGATGATGTAATTACACTGAGGAATGTTAATTGGTGAGCACTCTGATATGAGGAGGCCCACTTTTCCTGGGGTGGGACATAGCAGAAGCTTCAGGCGTCCATGGAGACAAGCAGCTGAGCAGCAACAGAGAACTTTGACGGGGATCTGAATATCTTCTGATTCACAAAAAGCCCAAAACAAAGAGGCCGTGAGGCAACGACCAGTATGAAAACTAAAACTACAAAGACGCAAAGATGAGCCGAGCTCTGACGGGACTCAAACCAGTGACTCAACCCCCCCAGAGGAATCAATCCAGTCCTGTGGGAGGGCGAGGAGAGCGATGACATCACTGTTTCTATGATCCGCCAGCAAAAGCCTCACTGTAAGTCAATGCAGTTATCTGACAACCATGTACGACGCAAAAAGAGGAAATACATGAAAACATTTCCTACAAATCCACATTTGGGGAAATTGTTTTTCTTCACTTTCCATAATGACCATTATTAGAAAAATGTTTAAAGATCTTTAAAAAACTTCCTTTTTGAGTAAAACATTTAAAAGAACTCCACTTCCTTCCTCAGATGAATTCATTGGGTTTCTACGTAGAGCCAAAGTCATGAAGCCCTGAAATGAAGGACGGTGGAATAAAGCGTTGGAGCCACACTGACATCATTCACTAATAGAAAATTCAAATATTTACTCCAGTAGCTCATAATTGGATTTCTTGTCCAAAGCATTTCCCCTCATGTCTTTGAAGAACCTCCTAGAAAAGAGAAAGACAGATGATCATGCAGAGAACCCAACAAAAGGCGAGAACCAAGGAAGAAATCAGGAAGACTGCTGGTTAAACTACAGAGGAGCTTCTTTACCGGATTTCCAAACAGCCCAGCTTGAGGGCGACGTCCTGATCCACCTCACCCCCCATTTCATTCATGTAGTCATTCTTGGCCTGGATGACAGAAATACACTTTTTTATCTGCATCCATCACTCAGACAAAGTCAGAATTAGTTCCCTAAAACGTCGTTTCTCCTCATTGAAGGGAAACCATAACTCTCAAACTTATGCACGCACACACCCCAATACACACAAAGTCCCACTGACCCACATGACAAAGAACATGGCTGGTCTTTCAGCTCGACCATATGGCTGGCAGAAAGCGTGGCCTGAATGTGTTGCTACCTGATGGTAGAAGTAGTTGAGCGTAGGTCTGTCTTCTGTAAACTGCTGCACAAAACCTTTTGGTAGATACCGGATCCTCAGCTCATACCTGTAGAGGACGGGATGCAGGAGACAGAGGCCATCAGGAGACTTCAACAACACCTTTCCCAGCACGGCCACACAAACGGACCAGCTTGGTGCTAAATACTTAACACGTGCCATGTGCTTCTCATTAAACTTGGAAATGTTTTAAATATGGTGCAGTTTCATGAATAATGCAAAGACAGTCCGAGGAGCAGAAGAAGAAGGAAGATTCGCCAAAGACAGAGCTCTATGCAAAAATGCAAATGACAGCAGGGAAATTGACTAAACGCCCTAAAGACCCTATGTCACACTAAACTAACTTTTTGAGCTTTAAAGAGTTCATTCCTCTCAAAATAACCAAACAAAATCATGCATTTCTGAGTCTTCCTCTAAAAACCTGCGCTCTGAGCATCAGCCCCTCCCAATCCACAAAAACGAGCGGGTCCTCGCAAGCTGATGTAGACACGTGAGGAACCGCCCCTTCCAGGAAGAGTCTGCGCTGCCAGCTCCGCCCCCAGACTAACAGACACGCCCACTTTCTCAGTCGAGCTAGCGGTGATCGTCTTTTACATGAACAATATGAACACCTATCTTTTCAAAAGTTCTGACATTTGTTTTGTTGGGCGACACGCAGACACACAGCTGAGGCTGACTCTAGGATGATGTCATGACATGGGCGGCACCCACAAGGAGAGAAAGGCGGAGCCTCAGAGATCGAGTCGTTTTACTTCTGGGTTGAAAAAAAACCTCAGAAAAGTAACTAATACTCAATAAAAATGTCTACCTTTGTGTGCCAAAGATTATACATGATCATATACATGGATATGTTTTACCATACAAGGTTAAGCATTGAAAAGGCCCTTTGAGAGTTGTTGACTTGGACAAAGCAGGCATCTGGTTCTTTCTCTGTCTTTAAGTCCACAGTGCAAGAGTCTTTCTCACAAAGCTGACCCCAAGCTGCCATGATGAGGCCAAAATACAGCCCAACCATAAACAGACTTCATAGTGTGTAGACCGTTAACCACCATGGGTCATGGTATTTTACTTAATACTTTGCAGTAAATTAAAGTGGCAACAAAACAAAATGCCAAATGGAAAAAAATGAACTTTGAGTTTCATCAAAGGACAGATCTGTACAGAAAAATGTATTTTTCTAAGTGTTTTTCTGTACATATAGGCTGCCACTCAGCACTTGAATTGCTTTTAAAGCAGCAAATCTTCAAGTCATCTACCCATGATACAAGAAACCTTTGGAGAGGACAAAGAATTGAAGTCCTGTAGGGAACAGGGACAAAGCTGAAGAGTAGGAACAGGTTTGTCACCATGAATGGATGGTTCTGTGAAGAATCGTTCTTGACTGGCAGGTAAATGCAGGTGGTAATCTTTAACCTGCTTTGATCATTCATACAACAGAAGTATGATCAATAGTCAACACATATTTGTTTCACATTGTGGAATCTGAAGATCAGATTTTAAATTCTAAAAAATAGCCATTCGATTTAAATTCAATAAAAGATAAAACAGTGTGGAAATACCAAAGTTCATGGATTCAAACAAGAACCCCATCAACAATTTGTTGACTACTGGTGATCAGACACCATTGGTCTATTCAACATTTTCTGGCAGGCTTCATGATCTGGCTGTTGCTTAGCAACTTGGCATGGTGGCATGAAGACTCCTTTTTACTTTTCAGAGAAATGACCAAACTTTGACCAGTGTTGTGTAACACTAGTGTGACAAACATAGTGAGTGATACAAACGGTTACTTGCCTCCACTCCTCATTTGGCCGTGCCAAGTTCATACGTTTCTCTGATGTGAGACACGCCCATATCTGGGTGGAGCCAGTGTACTTGATCTCTGGATTGGGTGCTACTAAGGCGAAGACCAAAACAGGAAGTCCAGCGCACTTTGTGGATGTCTAGAATCTTTTGGATGATACCCTGCAGTCAAAGAGTAAAAGACACAAATTGAGTGCGGACGTTTCCTTTGTAAATCTATCCATCAACATCTACAAACATTTCAAACTCCTCCTTTGGCTGCCATCAATTTGGGTCATAAAATATTAGTGCAGTTTTCCTCAAATCAAAGTTGCAGGAGATCAAATTGAACCCGTCTCTTCCACCAAACACAGACAGCTGTGTTTCCATCTCTGCTCTCTATTGAGAACAAGGGGAGTATTGGTTATGTCTGCACACATGTAGTTTAAGCAGGTTGACATGATGTTACCATCCTAACAAGTCCCAGACATCACACAACCATAGTAATGCTCACAGAAACATGTTTGACGTAAACCGCTGGGGGGACTGATCTAGTTACTACAGGAGAGATCCAAGAGGAAAGGAGGGTCTCTGCTGTAGCATCGGCTACTCGACCACCAAAGGCCTAAGAACCAGCAAGTTCAAACTTCATAGATGGCTCTTAAAGCACACTTCCTCATAAAACTACATTTGTACAAAAAACCTAAAAAAGGGCCCCTGGGTGACATGAAAACACATCCTCATTGTGCGGAGTCCTAATCAGATAGAAAACAGCAAATCAAACAAAAGCTGGGGGCAGAAAAGGAAAACGCTGATTTTATATTTCCAACTTGAATTCCTGTCTCACACATTAGTAGGCAAATTACTGTGGCTTTTATAGCTGTAAAAGTATTACTTTAAGTATCACTTTTGACCAGTATCAGCTTCAGCTTTTTTCCCCAAATCCTGACAAGATTCACCTATGTCACCTGACAAACTTTCTTATGTTCATGCTTTTGTAAATGGCATATTATAGCTCTTCATCTGTTCCTTTGGCCCTTTCCCTTCAGGGTCTCCACAGCCCATCAGCCCTCTCCGTCTGTCTTCATCATCCTCTACCAGCAGCTACCTTCATGTCTTCATCATCCTCTACCAGCAGCTACCTTCATGTCTTCATCATCTCTACCAGCAGCTACCTTCATGTCTTCATCATCTCTACCAGCAGCTACTTCATGTCTTCATCATCTTCTACCAGCAGCTACCTTCATGTCTTCATCATCTTCTACCAGCAGCTACCTTCATGTCTTCATCATCTACCAGCAGCTACCTTCATGTCTTCATCATCCTCTACCAGCAGCTACCTTCATGTCTTCATCATCTCTACCAGCAGCTACCTTCATGTCTTCATCATCTCTACCAGCAGCTACCTTCATGTTCATCATCTACCAGCAGCTACCTTCATGTCTTCATCATCTACCAGCAGCTACCTTCATGTCTTCATCATCCTCTACCAGCAGCTACCTTCATGTCTTCATCATCCTCTACCAGCAGCTACCTTCATGTCTTCATCATCTCTACCAGCAGCTACCTTCATGTCTTCATCATCTCTACCAGCAGCTACCTTCATGTCTTCATCATCTCTACCAGCAGCTACCTTCATGTCTTCATCATCCTCTACCAGCAGCTACCTTCATGTCTTCATCATCTCTACCAGCAGCTACCTTCATGTCTTCATCATCTCTACCAGCAGCTACCTTCATGTCTTCATCATCCTCTACCAGCAGCTACCTTCATGTCTTCATCATCTCTACCAGCAGCTACCTTCATGTCTTCATCCTCTACCAGCAGCTACCTTCATGTCTTCATCATCCTCTACCAGCAGCTACCTTCATGTCTTCATCATCCTCTACCAGCAGCTACCTTCATGTCTTCATCATCCTCTACCAGCAGCTACCTTCATGTCTTCATCATTCTACCAGCAGCTACCTTCATGTCTTCATCATCTCTACCAGCAGCTACCTTCATGTCTTCATCATCTCTACCAGCAGCTACCTTCATGTCTTCATCATCCTCTACCAGCAGCTACCTTCATGTCTTCATCATCTCTACCAGCAGCTACCTTCATGTCTTCATCATCTCTACCAGCAGCTACCTTCATGTCTTCATCATCTACCAGCAGCTACCTTCATGTCTTCATCATTCTACCAGCAGCTACCTTCATGTCTTCATCATCCTCTACCAGCAGCTACCTTCATGTCTTCATCATCTCTACCAGCAGCTACCTTCATGTCTTCATCATCCTCTACCAGCAGCTACCTTCATGTCTTCATCATCTCTACCAGCAGCTACCTTCATGTCTTCATCATCCTCTACCAGCAGCTACCTTCATGTCTTCATCATCTCTACCAGCAGCTACCTTCATGTCTTCATCATCTCTACCAGCAGCTACCTTCATGTCTTCATCATCCTCTACCAGCAGCTACCTTCATGTCTTCATCATCTCTACCAGCAGCTACCTTCATGTCTTCATCATCTCTACCAGCAGCTACCTTCATGTCTTCATCATCTTCTACCAGCAGCTACCTTCATGTCTTCATCATCTTCTACCAGCAGCTACCTTCATGTCTTCATCATCATCTACCAGCAGCTACCTTCATGTCTTCATCTTCTACCAGCAGCTACCTTCATGTCTTCATCATCCTCTACCAGCAGCTACCTTCATGTCTTCATCATCCTCTACCAGCAGCTACCTTCATGTCTTCATCATCCTCTACCAGCAGCTACCTTCATGTCTTCATCATCTTCTACCAGCAGCTACCTTCATGTCTTCATCATCCTCTACCAGCAGCTACCTTCATGTCTTCATCATCCTCTACCAGCAGCTACCTTCATGTCTTCATCATCTCTACCAGCAGCTACCTTCATGTCTTCATCATCTTCTACCAGCAGCTACCTTCATGTCTTCATCATCCTCTACCAGCAGCTACCTTCATGTCTTCATCCTCTACCAGCAGCTACCTTCATGTCTTCATCATCCTCTACCAGCAGCTACCTTCATGTCTTCATCATCCTCTACCAGCAGCTACCTTCATGTCTTCATCCTCTACCAGCAGCTACCTTCATGTCTTCATCATCCTCTACCAGCAGCTACCTTCATGTCTTCATCATCTTCTACCAGCAGCTACCTTCATGTCTTCATCATCTTCTACCAGCAGCTACCTTCATGTCTTCATCATCCTCTACCAGCAGCTACCTTCATGTCTTCATCATCTTCTACCAGCAGCTACCTTCATGTCTTCATCATCATCTACCAGCAGCTACCTTCATGTCTTCATCATCTTCTACCAGCAGCTACCTTCATGTCTTCATCATCATCTACCAGCAGCTACCTTCATGTCTTCATCATCTTCTACCAGCAGCTACCTTCATGTCTTCATCATCTACCAGCAGCTACCTTCATGTCTTCATCATCTTCTACCAGCAGCTACCTTCATGTCTTCATCATCTTCTACCAGCAGCTACCTTCATGTCTTCATCATCATCTACCAGCAGCTACCTTCATGTCTTCATCATCCTCTACCAGCAGCTACCTTCATGTCTTCATCATCTTCTACCAGCAGCTACCTTCATGTCTTCATCATCATCTACCAGCAGCTACCTTCATGTCTTCATCATCTTCTACCAGCAGCTACCTTCATGTCTTCCTCCTCTGCATCCAGAATCCTCTCTGGTCTTCCTCTAGACTCAGCATCCTTCAGTCTGACTGGATCTCCAGAACCTCTAACATGTTCTGTCCCTCTGACGTCCTCATTCCTGATCCATCCTAAACCTCAGCTTCTTCATCTCTGCTACCTTCAGCTCTGCTTCCTGTCTTCCTCAGAATCTCTAGGAAACCACATGGCTGCTTTCACCACACTTTTCTACACCTTTCCTTTCATTTCAGCTGAAACTCTTCTGTCACACATCACACCTTTCTACACCCATTCCACCCCACCAGCACTCTCCTTCACTTCTTTTCCACTCTCCATTCCTCTGGACTGGTGACCCTACATACTAGTAGATACTAGATACATCATGACCACCCAGAGCATCACACCTTCCATTTCTATCTTCAGACTCATCACTCTGACTCTTTTTACCTCCACAACACTCCTAACAAACTCCTCCTTTAAGATACCTCCTCCTCCATTTTTCCTCATCTCCACCATGATAGAACTACCTGAACCCTGCTCCTAAGCTTCTAACTGGTCTCCAGCACGTCTACCTTCCTCCTCTGCATCATGTCATCTAACTCTCTACCTTTTCCTGTCATAGTTCCAACATTCAAAATCTCTTCTCTCAGTCCAACACTCAGACGTTCCTCTTCTCTCTCTACTTCCCTCTCTCTCTCTCTCTACTTTTGTCTCTCTACTTTTGTCTCTCTACTTCCCTCTCTCTACTTTCTCTCTCTCTCTCTCTCTACTTCCCTCTCTCTCTCTCTCTCTCTCTCTACTTTTGTCTCTCTAGTTTTCTATTTCTCTCTCACTGCATTATTTCTCACACCAGTTTTATAATAATAATTGTGATTATTACTAAGACAATGGTAAAAAAATAAACTCTTTTTTTGAGAAACATCATCAAAACAAGTGCTGCCCCCCACCCCTCACCCACACATTCAAATACGTTCTTGCTCATAATTGGTTCCCATAATCATCATGTAGCATTGGACATAAAGGCCAAATACATTTGGGTCTTCTTACCCTGACATCAGTTGCATCTCCATATCTGATATTGGAAGACCAGAAGTTGTGTTCTATGTTTGTCTCAAAGTAATGAAAAACTTTCAGAACCCGGTCCATGGAACCAGCCATGGTTCGGTCCAGTCCTCCTGTACTCAGCAGAGACTTGGCACCTCCTAGGAGGGTGTTATTGAGGTTGGGGTCCAGGTAGGCTGTTGCCATGGTTTTCCCAGCTGCTGCTAGGTATCTGTCATATTCTGTGGAGCAAAAAACAGAAAATCTGAGGCTTGAAAAAATGGATGAAAATGTCATTTTGAGAAAAACAAAAGTCAAAATTAGGAATGTGAGAAATAAGGATTTTAGCCAATAGTTGTTGGTTTGTTTTAATTACTAAGGCTGCCTGTGCTGACTTAATAACGGTTTGAATATTATTTTGGTATTTAAGGAGTCTCCCACAGTCCAGAGTTAGTACCAGTCTGACAGAGCAGCTGGTTCAATTCTGGGGACTAGCAGGACTTAGTCTGGGTAGGACAGATTCCAAGCAGTGTCTGTCCTACCCATTGTGGTGCCCTTGAGCAAGGTCCTTGACCAAATGTCTACTTAGAATTATAACAAAGACAGAGAACTCAAAATAGATGTCCCCAAAACAACTAGATAAAAACTTTTAAAGTTAATCGGTCAATTAACAAAAACTCCTCATTTCACTTTGACTTCAACCACTGAATCATATATTTAGTATAAAAGATTTAACTCTAAAAGCAATAACAATAAGGACGTTAACCTTAAAGGTTTCAAAAATATTGTCTTTGGATATATTCATGAATAATACAAAAACTATTAAAAAAGCAAGAAAACAAGAAAATTAAAAATGATGCAAAAAGATGACACCAATTTTGAAGAGGATTACAGCGACTCAAGAATTGTTTTGGTTGTTCATGTCAATGTCTTTTGTCTTAGACGGTTGGTTACAGACTCTTTCCTCCTGATCCTGCACGTCCTTTCCGAGTTACATTTTTGTACAGCAAGTACTGTCAACCTATCACACACGTGTTGTTTTTGGCAAAGCAAAACACAAAGAACAACAAGATAGCAGAGAGAAAACACACAGTCAGGGTCATTATGTAAGAACGCACGTCAATTACGCAGGCAGGACAATACACCTCGGGCTGCCATTTTCCTGAGAGGACTTCTGTCATTGACACATTTCCTGCTGTTTGCCATAGTTCCCAGTCACATTGTGTCAGTGCTGAAGCCACATTAAAGACACGAGCAAATGCTTTAGGTTTCATCTTTGTCCTCCTCCTCTCCCTGTATCATTCCTGTTTTGTCTTTTAAAGACCCACTCTGATGAAAATTGTGTTTTTTTATGTGTTCTTGTAGAATTTTTCTCATGATGGAGGACATAAAGAAAATTAAGTTTAAAACTGCATTTCTGAGTTTTTCTCTATTCAAATCGTTGTGAATCAGCAGATGACAAAATGTCGTATGAAAATGACCGTATTTGTGACGTAGAAAATACGCTGGGCGGGGCCATAAGTGCCCTGCTCCGCCCCTTTCTGATCATCCACCTGCAGATCCATGAACGTCTTTGTTGTCCTGGTCTGAGCTGGAATCTGGATCAGAACCGGATGGATGGATGCATCTGATATTGGTGCCATTTTTGTTATACCACTAATGTTGGGCTGGGGTTGCTAGGGGCTGTAAGCTAGAAGGAGCAAGTGTAAACAAATGGTTGATGGGAAGTGCGGCAGGGTTGCTCTGTGCCAACGGTGCCGCCCACAACTCAGACTTGAACCTCTGATAAACCCCTGCAGCTATGAAACTATGTCTGAAAAAATGACAGGTTTTTGGATTTTGGCTAAAACCGGCATCATCATCATTAAAAGACCACGGGGAAGACTTTGACAAACACACACACATGCAATTGTCTGGAAGGACAGCAGAGCTAACCAGACTAAAACCAGAGGGCAGCAGACTGAAATGACGGCTTCTTTGTGGTTTTAATGGGTCACTTGTGAAAGTGTTGGTGGTTCTGGCCGTTTGGCAGCTTAATGCCTTCAGGCTCCCCGTGTGTGTTCTCGTGTATGAAGGAGAATTCATTCATACCTCTGTCCCAGCACCATGGGAAAGGACTACAGCCACTTGTTGCCCTGGAAATGCGTGTCTGTGTCTCGTTGTGATTGTCTGCACCAAACACAGACACACAACCGGCTGCGTCACAGCCTCTCATCACACTGAGGTCAAATAAATAAATATGTTACCATCCAGACAGCCCACAGACTCCTCTGACATGTTCAACTAAAATCCAGCAGAAGAAATCGTCCACACGGGTACAATCTTCAAATATTCCAGGTTTTACTATCAATACTTTGTGAGCAGAAGGAAAATGTTCTAACTACGTGAAACCTCCTGATTAGAGCTGAACCCTTAACGGCGTTGTCCTCTTTGGATGTTTCAGGAATCTACACAGAATGGAGAAGATCCTGAGAGAAATCCCTTCCATCCACAAACGCCTTTGTCCACTTTAGTCCAACTCTGAAGCAGCTCGTCTGATGGAAACACTATGCCTCATGCCAGTCAATGAAGCAGGTTTGTGGTGGAAATGTCAGTAGAAATCTTGACTTGTTTGAAGATGGCACAGACCCAGCTGCTGGGAACCCACATCCTCCAGAAAAAGTCCAATCCAACTTTTACTTAGAAGCTGCTGAGTCACTCAGGGTTCAGAGAAAAGACCATTCTCCTGCACGGAGCAGCAAACTAAACCTTCTTCTGTTGGAAAGGTGGAAACAAAGTGAAGGACGGCCAGAAAACAGAGGAAGCGGAGGACAGCGAGAACTGCAGGGATTGTTTCAGGGAGAATGAGCGGAAAAGGAGGACAGAGCAACAACACCGAACCACAGAGAGGAACCGGGGAAGCGCAGAAGAGAACAGCAGGGGGAGTGGGAGGAGCTAAACCGCATTCATATGCTGATCACACCCCTCCAGTTCAACTGAAACCCCTCCCACTTTAAAGCATGAAGCTGATGTCACCTGAGTTGTCAATGCAGTAAAACTACGCTGAATTATTTTCAAACCCGTTTCTTTTTTTTCAACTTGTCCAGCAGCTGAGCAGTTAGGAGCTGAAGGCCTCATGTGTTGGACATTTTTAGTTACAAAAGGGGGTTATGGATCTTCTGATACACAAGGAGTGCATTAGTACAAACCCCCTTCATGAATTTAGGCTACACTTTATTTATATTGACTACATCTGTCTCCTGTTTTGTTGGACCGGACTGAAAAAAGAAGAGGAAAGAAGGGATGGATGTTGGAGACAGGGTAAATGGAAAATGGCGTGTGGCTGTACAGCGCTTTTCTACCTTCTTCAAGGCCCCAAGCGCTTTACAGCCACACACACACAGTCACACATTCACACACTGATGGCGGCTCCGCTGCCAAACACTGGCGCCAACCTCCCACCAGAGCCAAGGTGGGGTACAAGGTCTTGCCCAAGGACACTTCAACACATAGGCGGGCAAGGCGGGAATCGAACCGATCAGAGGTTGAACGCCCTACCACTGCACCAAACCCCCCAAAGGGCATAGACGAAAGGGGGAGAAGGGGAGTTAAGGAAATCTGAAGGATGATTACAGAGGAGGTGTGTGTGTGGGGGGGTACAATCACTAACAACAAGGTGCTGGAGGATTGTCATCATCACTGTCTGGTGTAAATGTTAGTAAAAAGGGGCGGGGCCTGTCCACACATACTCAGGTGTTGTAAATGTACCTGTTGGCTCCAAAAATAATCATGTGAGCATGAACTCAACACAACTACAGTTCACACACACAAACACACACAAACCGACACGTGAAGCATTTCATTCTGTCACGCATACTACCGTGCAAAGGTGAGCCGACACCTGTGCTCAGGTGGGCGTTTTTGTTCTGCTGAGGTGGAGGACGGCATGAAAAAAGAGGGAGAGTGCCCGGCCCTCCCCTCACAGAGACCCCCGCCGAGGGGCTCTTGAAAACCTGCCCAACCAGCTGTGCGGATCAGTGAAAGCTGATTGGCTGACACAACCCTTAGGGCAGTGCTTCTCAAATAGTGGGGCGCGACGCAATGCCAGGGGGGGGGCACGCAGTACTAGCGGTTTTAGGCACAGGTAATGCGGGCAATTGTCCAGGGTGCAAATGTAACGGGGGGGCGGTGACAGCGGCGCACACGCAGAGCTGCCTAGTCTGTGTGACACCAGGATCATGGCTGCCTTTAGATTCCTCAGCTCATGCTAACAATGTCATTCTTTCTACAGACGTTTTGATGACGTCTTTATTTTCCATCCATGTGTTCTTTGTCTGGTTTAGTTGGTGTCAGTGTTTGACAGAACGACAGCAGGTAATGCAGGAAAACAGCTGCACTTTATGACATCGTGAATAAATTATCATGTAGATAATAAATCCACACAATGTTTTTATCTATTTCTTCAGACAAAAAACATTAAATATGTTGGTGCTGTTAATGTTTCAGATCAATTTACATGTAATATTATTTATTAATTGAATTATTTTTCTCAGCATCAAATGGTTCAGATGGTCTAAATGTTTCTATAAGGACTGACAGATTTTTTATTTCAGGCACTTTAAGCTTCTTTTCTGTTTTAGACTCTAACAGGGTTTCTGAGGCTAAATAAAGTTCAGATTTGATCAAAGTGGATTTATATGGCTATTTTCTTGTGTTAATGTTAAAAGAGACAATTTTAGGTATACTTACACAAATTTTATTGATACTAAGCTACTATATTGTCACCGCACGAGTTTGTGGGCGGGTTGGGGGGGGGGGGCATTTTCTTTTTCCTAGGGGGGGCCTTGCAGAAATAATAGAGAAGCACTGCCTGCTGAAAGGCCAACACAGATTTATCCTCAGTAGATCTGCAGAAAAGTGTCAACTCCACCAAACACAGGTTCACTGGAAGCTTGTGAGAAAGCAGACTGCTGAGTGCTTTTCTACCGCTGGTTCATTCCATACGCTGAAGCCCATCAATAACAAAAAGCTCCAACGCTGTGACTGCACTTCATTAATACACAACACCAACATCCATACGGATGCATGTTAAATTCAACCATGAGGAAATCAAATCCACATCACATGCATCTGTGCATGTGTGCTTTCCTATCATGAGGGCCATTCCAGGCCATTGTTCTGAAAATCTGATGGAACCGGGGGTGGGGGGGTCTGTGTGTGTATTTGGACAGTTGAAAGCCTTCTGTCAGACCGCCGGATGTTGCCATGGGGGGGTAGAAGCTCTTACTGGGACCACGCCACATCTAGGTCTATGTACGACCATCCTCACTTAAGAGCTTTGTGTTGAAAACACGTTTGAATGAAACCTGGAAAATAAACTCCAACCGAGGAAAAGATGAATTTATTTGATCCTGATGAGGGGGGTGTCTCCTCAAATGATTGTTTAGTAGCATCAGTTAAAAGAACTGATGTGTCTTTCCTTGTTGTTTCCTCTTTTCTCACAGCTGGCAGCAACTATTCTAAACTAGAGGCAAACACTGGGGGGGGGTCAGCAACTCACCTGTGTAGAAGGCAATCCTTGAAATGTCTGAAAGAGAAAAGAAAACAGAAGTGGTCACCATTTTGGTTGGAGTAGCCGGTTCCAGTACAGCGAACAGATTCAAGCCCAAACAAAGAGATCCATCAATGTCAAGCTGTCACAGAGTATGGATTTTCACAGCAATGCTCCATTGTTGTGGGATTTGCTCAGGTTCTAATTTGCTGAAACGTCATTACTCAGAAGAGTAAAGAGTGGCAGCAGGAAGTGCTTTAGTTAGCGCTCAGGTCCAGCAGCTGTGAGATGAGGATGTCGTTTGACCTTTAACCTTTGGTGGGAGGGAAGCCGACAGACGGAGGAAGCTTTTCCACATCCACAGAAATAAAAGTGGAGTGAAGCATTTATCCTCTGTCATCCATCCACGTAGAGGTAGATTCAAGTCTGCTTTGCAGCATCTAACGCACACACACGCACACACGCACACACAAACACACAATAACAAATAAGGCTGATAATGATGTCATGACAAACAGAGAAACACAAAAGGAGAAGTCAGTGAAGTGACTTTTATGGAGCCCCAGAAATGAATTAATAAACAGATTTAAAAATAATCTACAAAAAGAAAGCCTCTCCAAGTGTTAAATACAACTTTAGCACTTCAACACACTTTTTAAAAAATTCCTCCATTTCTAGTGGAAGTCCTTTCTTTAAAAAATGCTTAATTTTATAACGGATCATTTTTCTGGAGTTGGCCTCATCCACATAAATCCCATACTTGGAGTTTACATACGGTTTCCCTCCCAGCAAATAACAGCAACATCCCTGTGACCGCCCAGAAGAACCCTGTGTGAGAAAACCCTCACAATGTAGAGGATCAGTACCCGATCTGACAGACAGGAAGGTTATGCATGGAGGAAGCTGATTCGCTGTGGTGACCCCTGAAGGGAACAGCCAAAAGAAGCAGAGGCAGGAATGAAACCTCATCCGTTTGTTTCCGCAGTGACCCACTGGATCACAGATATCAACCTCCAGATCCCACATGTTTCCAACTGACCTGCCACTGCAGCTTCGTATTGTTAAAACACACCTGCTGCAGGTAATCAGCAGCAGAGAAGGCGGGGTTTCTGAAAAACCAGCCGGTTGTTGGCCCTCCAGGCCTGGGTACAGAGAGAGAACATGAAGCTCTCTTCTGTGTGCTTCTTCTTCTTCTTGTTGGACAGCTAGTCGTCATCAGGAAAGCGTCTCCAGGCTTTTCATACAACATCACTTAGAGCCAAACTTGGAGCTCCTGGAAGCACAAAATGACCAAGGAAGGACTCCTCCAAGGTTCTGACTGTAACCTCTGTCCTCCCAGATAAAACTCACTGGACTCGGACCGACGTTCACAGGACGCCCGGAGGTCACCTTCCACGCGGCGTTCTGAACAGTGTCCTGAACGGTGGCCAGAGGCCAAGGGGCCGACCCGGTGGAGGTAGAAAGATGGACTTCCATCCTGCTACATGCAGCAGCAGAGGCAGATGGGACACCAGCCTAAAAATGGCATCCAAGCGGATGAAGAGGCAATCCCTGAAATTAGAAAAAAACGGCGTGGCTGTCCACTGGTGTCTAGCCTCATGGTACAGCCGGATACCACTGATGCCTGCCGGGGGTTCAAAAATGTTTTTAAGTGAAAACCAACTACAGATCATGCATGTAATGGATAAACTAAAGGCATATTAATATAAAAAAGCCCTTCAGATGTTCCTGCCAATGTCCTGATTTGATTCAACTTTATGATTTGATTTACACTTCATTAGTATTTGGTTAAAATCATTATTCAATGATGTATTTCTTTATGTGAATCTGTTTTTGCCTGAATTCACTAACCCTCCAACGTGTTAGTTTACTATGTCATGGTTTTAGTGATGCACACTGGCAGCTGCTCTCTGTACACCTTCATATGAACAACTAGGATTTCTGAGCCACCAATATGTTCTAATAAAACTCTTCATATCTTTTCCATCTTCAGCTGCTGAGGAGCACGTCAGTAAAAGCTTCATACAGAAATGATCCAGCGCCCCCTGCCTTAGCCCACAGGTGGGCAGGATAGGCTCCAGCAGCCCCCGTGGCCCCAAAAGGGAACAAACGGAAGAAGATGAATGAATGACCAGCAGCGGCTGTCCCGTCACAATCACAAGTAAAATAGATCAAAAATAACTTTACTAGCAGTTATTAACAACAGTATCTGTGCTGACGGTTCACAGGAGGATTCTACACAGACAGTCTATCCATGTCATAATGGAGATTCTCAACAAGTCATGAAAAAGCCTTTGACCTTTGCAAATGACATTCACGTTTGTGTCTAAAGAAGACAAAAACAAACAAAAAAAGAAACAATTTCATGTTTTCATGACATGACCCACCTGTCAGCCAGACACACGTGCGTGCACAGACACGCACACACAGATGTCACACAAACGTGTGAGGAACACGGTCAGAAGATGTTCAGTCCAGTTCTGAACCTCTGAGTCTAAAAATATCAAATTCATGGATCATTCAGACAGAAGCTCAGCTGCCTGCTAAGGTTTGGGTAAACATGAAGTAATCAATCAACACATGCGTCATGCTAAAGACAAAGGCTTAGGTCAATCAGAGCACACACACTCAAACACACACACACACACACACTCAAACACACACACACACACACACACACACACACACACACGCACTCAAACACACTCAAACACACACACACACACACACACTCAAACATCACCCACATGTTCAACATGCACATCTTAATAAGGTCAGAAAAACGCCTGACTGCTCAACCCATTTATCTGCCAAAGAGCACACGCATGTTCACTCAGTCACGCATGACTCCACTGCAGAGATCAAGCTAGCCGACGTCTGGAGCTGTGAGCAGCTAATGTATAGCTCTGTCTATAATAGAGGTGTAGACATTAATGTATAGCTCTGTCAACAATAGAGGTGTTTAATGCAGGGCTCCAGAATAACTTTTTTCACTAGGAGCACTGTGGCCCCCCAACTGAAAATGTTAGGGGCACAACCAGCAAATTTAGGGGCGCATACCGTAAATCAACATGCTACACAAATCTACTAATTTCCACTAAGAAATACTTTAATAATAGATGCAGAAATTACAATGTGCTGTTTCCCATTCAGTGTCATATTTTATTCTGAACTTATGAAGATGCAGCAACAGGTAAACTGACAGCAGCATCGCTGTCATGACAATACAAATAGTAAAGAAAATGGATGGAAATTCATGTTGGTGACACCAAATATGTGCAGCCAAGATGCACAATAAGCGTGTTTGAGATCACCCCCAGGTGGACGCAGCGCTGCGCAGATATTTTTGCTTTTGCGCCAGCATCACCTGTCAATCATCACAAAAATATCACCAGAAAGGGGTGGGAGCAAGGCCCCAACCTGAGTGAAGGCAGCTGGAAATTTAATTCTGAACTGACTGATGGTTTTTGTAGTTGAGTGATCAATTAAAATAATTTAAAACACCAACAGATTAAAAAAAGGCCACATACATTACAAAACATTCAGATAAATATAAAGATATGATAACACAGATCATACTGAGGGGAAGAGGCATACTAAAACTCAATTGAATGTTAGGGAAAGCTTCAACTTCCTGTTCTCCTTCAGTCTCCCTGCAGATTCGCCTTCACCCCCCCCCCCCCATCTCCACCAATGCTCCAGGCGAGGTTCTGGTCCACCTTAAACTCGTCTATCATTGCATTTTCTCCATGTGTTTTCAGTGCGTCTCAGACTAAATCTTGTCGTTTCTCGCCCCGCTAGCTGTCACGCATGTAGCTGTGGGACATTTGTTCTCCTCAGCTGACCATCTGGGGGAGCAGTGAGCTGCCGTAACCGCCGCGCGTGAGAACCGTTTGGTCGGGGTTGATACGCCGCCACGCCTAACCGTAACCATAACCATAACCCTCCTCCGGGTCTGTGCGGCCCAGAGAAAAGTTCAGCACGGACTTTTCAACTTTTCAAGCTAGCCAACGTCTGAAGCTGTGAGCAGTTAATGTATAGTTCTGTCAACAATAGAGGTGTAGACATTAATGTATAGCTCTGTCTACAATAGATGTGTAGACGTTGATATGTAATTCTGTCTAAAATAGATGTGCACATGCTAATGTATAGTTATGTCTACAATAAAGGTGTATACATTAATGTAGAGAACTATACATTAATGTATAGCTCTGTCGATAACAGATGTGTATACATTAATGTATAAGTCTATTACAGAAACTAAAACACATTTCCATCTGTAACCTGGATCCACATCCTTATGAAACACATCAGTCTATTACTGAAAGGTTTAAACGTCCAAAAAGACAGAAATAAGTTTACAGGTGAAAAGAAAAACTATATTTTCTGAAAAATGCTGGAACGGTTTCATCTCAATCTCTTCCCAAGAAGAATCAAATGCTTGTAATCACAACACATTTAGCGCTACAGCATGTCTGTTATAAAAAACCAAAACCTCACAGAATTTGTAGTTACGTTTTTGTAAATGCTTTAAGAAATCCAAAACAGACAAATCTGTTGACAGCTAGTGGCTTAAAGTTGACTTTCTTTTCTGAGCGACTTTCCCGCAGCTCAGTGAAACAAACCAGACACACAATGAATAAGAAACACACACACACACAGCAGAGCCTAAGTTGTTCTACACTGACATGATGATGAGAGGCTCACCATGGTACAGTCCTTCCATGGACACAGGCCTGATCTGCTGGACGAACGGAAAGAACGGCGGGGATCAAACACAGAGCATGAGGAGGAAGACTGGGGAGGGACGGATGAACGGGGGGAGGGAAACCACATAAAGAAAAGATGGAGAGGGGGAGGAGGAGGAGGCGT